>PVHX01008991.1:0-69912 GCA_004024805.1 Geosciurus inauris | reverse complement strand
TGCGTTTTCCCTTACCCAATCATGTAACGCCAAGGCATGTGCTCCCCTGCTTGCGATTGTAACCCATAAAAATCCCTGCTCCCCTAGACTCGGGCCGTGCTTCCTAACCCGCTGCATCGGTGTGGGTTGGCGGACCCTACTCGAGTTTGAATTAAAGACCCTTTTGTGATTACATCGGAATCGGACTCCTGGTGGTCTCTGGTGGTCTCGAGTCTGGGCATTACAGAAACATTCAGTATTTTGCTGTGCTCAGGGAGCCCGACAGCTTGAGTGTGTTGCCCGGGTGCCGCCAGGTCCGCAAATGTGCCCTCTCTATCCGGGAGGCGCGCTCCCGCCCCGGAGGCGGGGAAGAGGGTGGCGGAGGGGCCTGTCCTCTGCAAGTATGCTGTGTGCTTGCCTCTCCCGGCTCAGCGGTCTGAGTGAGCCGGTTGGCAGCTGATACCCCTGTGGAGCCACACGTTGGGAACTGCAAGGGTTCGTGGAGAGGGGTTCCTCCCGGGTCTCCGGGGGCGGCTTCCAGCCCCCACCATGGACCACCCCTCCCCTTCCGGCGATGGTGCAGACGGCCTGGGCCCCAGCCGGCAGCGCTTGGTCTGTGTCTCCGCGCTCTGAAGGGGTGTTGGTATGAAATATTTGGCCTTGTGTCTGGTAGTTAATGATGAAGCAGCAGCTGTTTTCATTTGGCATGTCGGTGGCTTTCCACAACAATCTGTTTTAGCAAATAAGAACAGATTGGGAAAGGTGAATGATTTACCAGTTTTGCATCGCAAGCGATGGAGAAGTTGGACTTAGGATAGATCCGTTGTAGTCCAAATCTCATGTTGCTGGTGCTGGATAGATAACATACCCAAAGTCGGGTCCCTTACAGCTCCCTGGCAAGGTATCTTCCTGACTACCCTTAGGATTTCCCGCACAGAAGGGCTAACAGTATTCTAGAGAACAGTAGCCTTACAGAGAGTCAGATTGGGGATCCTGTATGAAATTTCAACGAAATTATTCAGTCACTTGGCCTGGATCCCATGACCTTTGGAAAAAAGCAATTCTAAACAGGTGGAAGGGGAAAGAACTGCACATACCAGAACTCTCCCTACAAGAAAACGACTTCTCACTAGAAATTCAGAGCAGAAGTGGAAGGGATCTCTCCCTGCCCCAATAGGTTCTAGGTTTGCAAGGACAAAAGCAGTGTTCAGTCTTCCTGTGCTACATAATTAGCAGGACTTCAGACACATCTGATATCATGGCTTTGTGACAGGTAGAATGACTGAGCTGATTTCTGCAGAGAGATGTGCTCACTTAGAGCCTTGACTGAGGGGCAGATTGCACAGAAAATGTCCCTACCTGCCTGTGCTTGGTCTGGGTTAAGGGATCCTTTACTAGAACTGAGGAGGTTTAATTAAACCTCTCCAGTCCTCAATTTCCTTTGTTCTCCACTCACAGGTTTCAGCTGAGTGCACATATATCTGTCCATGTATTTAGCACATGGATATTTTATTCCCTTTTTATTATGATCTTAGAGTCAAAAAACAGTAGTGCAGGTGCACTATACAAGATTTATTTGCCTAATTTTTCCCTTTTTATTAATTAATTTTATTTTTTACACAAATGGAGCACAGCTTTTCATTTCTCTGGTTGTATATGATGTAGAGTCACATCATTTGTGCAGTCATACCCATATATAGGGGTAATAATGTCTATCTCATTTCACCATCTCTCCCCCAACATTCCCTCCCCTCCCTTCCTTCCCCTCTGCTCAATCTGAAGTTCCTCCATTCTTCCCTTGCCCCGCCCCCCTCCATTACGGATCAGCATCCACTTATCAAAGAAAAAAAAAAGCCTTTATTTTTTTGGGATTGGCTTACTTCACTTAGCATGATATTCTCCAACTCCATCCACTTACCCATAAATGCCATGATTTTATTCCTCTTTGAGGCTGAGTAATATTCCATTGTGTATATATACCACAGTTTCTTTATCCATTCATCTATTGAAGGGAATCTAGGCTATTTCCACAGTTTAGCTATTGTGAATTGAGCTTCTATAAACATTGAGGTAGCTGCATTACTGTAGCATGCTGATTTTAAGTCCTTTGGGCTGGGTCAAATGGTGGTTCCATTCTAAGTTTTCTAAGGAATCTCCATACTGCTTTCCAAAGTGGTTGCACCATTTTTATTTTGCCTAATTTTAAAGATAAAACTTGCAGTGGGGCGTTCCTGTAATCCCAGTGACTCAGGAGGCTGACAGGAGGATCACAAATTTGAGGGTAGCTTCAGTCAAATAGTAAGACTCTGAGCAACTTGTTGAGGCTCTGTCTCAAAATAAAGATTAAAAAGGGTTGGGAATGTAGCTCAGTGGTAAAGTGCCCCTTTGTTAAATCCCCGGTTTAAAAAGAAAGAAAAGATAAAACTTGGACCCTGAGAGATGTAAATTAATTGTTACAGGTCATTCCTTTGTATCTGATCAAGACAAGAGATTTTTGGTTTCTGCATACTTTTGTACAGTTAAAACAAGTTTGTTTGTTTTTTTAACCAAAAGATTATAAAATTGAAATCAAGTTAGTAACTACTGTTTTAAAAAATCTGACACTAAAGAATTCATTCTCACTGGGTGTGGTGGTGCCTGCCTGTAATCCCAACAACTCAGGAAGCTGAGGCAGTAGGATGGAAAGTTCAAAGCCAGCCTCAGCAACTTAGTGAGGGCCTCAGCAACTTAGAGAGACGACCCCCATTCCCCTGCAAATGGACTGAGATGTAGCTCAGTGATTAAGTGCCCCTGTATTCAGTTATTCAATCCCAGGTACCAGAAAACAAAAATTGGACGTGTAAATTCAACACAATCTGATCATAGATGTGTCTTCACATTATTTATCCTATCTCTTCTGTGGAACTTTTTCTTTCTTTTTTGCTACCAGGGATTGAACTCAGGGGCACTCAACCACTGAGCCACATCCCCAGCCCTATTTTGTGTTTTATGTAGAGACAGGGTCTCACTGAGTTGCTTAACGCCTCGCTGTTGCAGAGGCTGGCTTTGAACTCGAGATTCTCCTATCTCGGCCTCCCAACGTGCTGGGATTATAAGCGTGAGCCACCGCGCCTGGCTCTTCTGTGGAACTTTTTAGGAAGTTGAATTCAGGAGCTAGAAGACAGGCCAGATTTTTCCTGACTTCTTCCTTCCTTCCTTCTCAGTATTACCTTCATACTTCTCCATACTTTGCCAAAACCAATAGAAAATGAAGAGATCTCAGGTGAGTTGTTATTCCCAGCTTCATTTATAATGTCTTGTATGAAAATTTTAAGGGTCACTGGATTTGGAATGGAAATACAAAAATATATACAAAACAACGGAGAAATATATAGTAGTCGATCAATAACAGGATGATTTATTATGTGATGTGTACAGGCTGTCTGATCTTATAAGTTATCCAAATTTAACTGCAAATTTGCCTCTGATCTTTCTGGTAGTCATGGCAAAATTCAGATATCTGTTCTGTGATTTACATTTTCCGTGAAGAGAAATCATAATGTTAATGGAGCATGAAGACTCTGGCATTCCTTTTTTGCACTTTGTGTGAGTGATGAAGTGTATAACCTTCTAATAACTTTAGTAAAACAAATGCAGCTTCTTTCATTCAGTAGTTCTTCCATGGGAACAGAGAACTCTAAAACTAAAGAAAAATTCAGTGAATATAGGTTTTCAGAGAATCAAAATATGTCGATACTAGCCATATGTAGATATTGCAGTTTCATTAAATATAATCAAAATGTATTTGCTAAGTCACATAGCAACATTTTAAATGCATAGTTGTCATGTGTGTGGCTAGAGGTTACCAAACTGGACAGTGTTACTCTAGGACATTTTCTGATGTTGCCACTTGATCCAGGGATAGAGCACAGAATATCTAGAGGAAGAAATTGAGTGCATTTTCAGATTACTTCAGCAAATTATTTTTTCCCAATTAGGTTGTATTGGGAAAGGCACAGATCAGAGTTATACTCTGTGCATTTGTATCAGTAATACTAATTCACTATTTCAGATCTCTCTTCCTTCTGCCTTTCCATTTGCTTTAATCTCTTTTTGTAAAGGTCACAGTGACCTAATTATAATCAAATGGTGGCTGATCTCTAGTGCCTGTTGTCTCATTGACACTCCCCACTGGTTTCTTTTGTGGTTTTCTATGACACTACACCAACATCTCAGTGCCTTTGTCTAGATTTTTCTCTTACAGGATGCTTTCTTCAGCCTGCTTCTCTTGAACACTATTTTCTCTACACGGCTGTCCTAGCCTCCCTATAATGGGTTCCATCCTTTCCGTGGATACAGCTGGGAAGCACCTGCTGGAAGCATTTTAGAATTTGTCTTTTTAGTCTAGCTCTCAGCTCCACCCACGGACACTGATGTGCACCTTATAGCTTGTCCTTTGTGTATAATTTGTTGTAGGTCATCTCAATTTAGCAGATTTAAGATGAAAGTGGTTACATTCCTTTATTCCCTGTCAGATGTTAATAGTGCTTAGCAGTCATCCAAATGATTAACAGCAGGATTCATTCTAGGCAAGTGTTGTTCCACTGAGCTACACCCCAGCCCTAGGATTCATTCTAAGCCATTCCATGTCTCAGTTTTCCTACTCATCTGGTCAGTTGTCTATTCTTTCCTTTTTGTGGTACCTACTATTGAGCTACATGCCCTGCTCTTTCTATTTTTAATTTTGAGTCATAGTCTTGCTAAGTTTCCCATGGTGGCCTGGAACTTAGATGCTCCTACCTCAACCTCCCAAGTAGCTGGAATTATAGGTGTACAGCACCTATTTGTTATATTTTTAAAATTTTATAATTGTAAAGAATAATTTTTTAGTTTTAAATAATTTGTTCACATTGTGTAAGTTAAAAGCACCATAAATACACATATATTAGGAAGTCTCATTGGTTTTCTCCACTTTTCCCCACAGGTCCCTTTATTAGCTTTTTGTATATCCTGTTTTTATGTCTTTGTGTAGATGAGCAAGTGGAATATTTTTATTTATCTTTTTATTATACACAAAAAAGCTGCCTATTTACATTACTGTACTGTATTTTTCTTCTTTAAATTTTTTTAAAATAGTATTGTTGTTTTTTTTTAATTTTTTTAAACCAACTTTATTTATTAATTTTTATGTGGTGCTGAGGATTGAACCCAGTGCATCACACATGCTAGGCAAGCGCTCTGCCACTGAGCCCCAGCCCCAGCCCCTGGAGTTTTTTTTGTTTTTAAATTAGTAAACAAGGCTTTTTTCACTCTCTCTCTCTCTCTCTCTCTCTCTCTCTCTCTCTTTCTTTCTTTGAGATGGGAGTCTTGCTGTGTTGCCCAGGCTGGTCTCAAACTTGTGATCCTCTTATGTCAGTCTCTCAAGTAGCTAGGACATGTGTGCATGTCTCATTCTTTTATATATTTTTCGATTTGTTTTTGCTAAGATTAAGATTTGTTTGACTTAAGAATATTTGCATCTATGTTTGTTAGGCTTAGTCTGTAGTTTTCTTGTGCTGTGTTTTGCTATCAAGATAATGCTGGCTTCAAGCTGTGCGCGGTGAGTCATGCTTGTAATCCCAGCACGTTGGGAGGCTGAGACAGGAGAATCACAAGTTCAAAGCCAGCCTCAGCAACCGAGGCACTAAGCAACTCAGTGAGACCCTGTCTCTACATAAAACACAAATTGGGCTGGGGATGTGGCTCAGTGTTGAGTACCCCTGAGTTCAATCCCTGGTATCAAAAAAAAAAAAAAAAAAAAGATAATGCTGGCTTCATAGAATGTGTTGGGAAGTAGCCCCTCCACTGAAATTTTCTGGAAGAATTTGTGTTGAATTGCTGTTACATTTTTAAACTAATTAATCAATTAATTTATTTATTGGTACTGGGAATTGAACCTAGCACTTCACCACCAAGCTACATCCCCAGCCCTTTTTATTTTTTTATTTTTATTGTTTTGGTACCGGGGATTGAACTCAGGGGTACTGGACCACTGAGCCACATCCCCAGCCCTATTTTGTGTTTTATGTAGAGACAGGGTCTCACTGAGTTGCTTAGCTCCTTGCCGTTGCTGAGGCTGGCTTTGAACTCACGATTCTCCTGTCTCAGCCTCCCAAAGTGCTGGGATTACAGGCATGTGCCACCACGCCTGGCTCCTTTTTATTTTTGAGACAGGGTCTCACCAAGTTGCTGAGGCTAGTCTCCAATTTGGGATCCTTCTGCCTCACCGCGCAAGTTACTGGGATTACAGGCATGCACCACCACCCTTGTCAGTTGTTATATATTAAATGTTTGATAGAATTCACCAGTAAATTCATCTAGTCCAGGAATTATCTCTGTGGGAAGATTTTTTTGGCTTTCTAATATCAATTTCCATTATTGTGGTCTATATGTATATATGTGCTTAAGTCCTTTTATACTGATTGAGACTTGTTTTATGAACCAGAAATATGAAAAGAATATTTATTCTGTTGTAGGGTATTAATTGAGTTTAGAGTTTTCATTAGATTTTTAAAATATCCATATAGGTTTTTTTTGTCTACTTGTTCTATCAGTTATTACAAAAAGGAGTTTGAAATTTAACTATAAATATTTAATTTTCTATTTCTTTTTGTAATTCTATAAATTTTTGTTTTGTATATTTTGAAGCTTTTTCATGTATGTAAATGTTTAGGGGGCTGGGGTTATGGCTCAGTGGTAGAGTGCTCATCTACCATGCGTGAGGCACAGGGTTCGATCCTCAGCACCACATAAAAATCAAATGAAGATATTCTGTCCACCTACAACTAAAAAATAAATATTAAAAAAAATGTTTAGGATTTTAATGTCTAGATGAATTAACTACTTTATCATCATAAAGGATTCTTTTTATCCTTAGTAATATTCTGCTTGGAAATCTGCTTTATCTGATTGTTAATATTTTGTTAGGATGGTATCTTTTTCATTTGATTAGTATTAACATGGTATATTGCTGTGGTTTGAAGGACCTTTAAGAGGTGATCAATTCATTAGGACTGTGAGCTCATGAATGGATTAATATTATTATCATGGGGGAGTAGGTTCCAGATAAAAGGATGAGTTCCACTCTCTTCCTTCTCTCAACTGCACACTCTTTCTTGTTCTTCTACCTTCCACCACAGCATTATGCAGCACAAAAGTCCTTGTCAGATAAAGGCCCCTTGAACTTGGACTTTCCAGTTTTTTCCTGTAAGAAAGAATCTCTGTTCTTTATAAATTACCCAGTCTCAGGTATTCTGTTATAGCAGCATAAAATGGATGATGACACATCTTTTTCCAATCCTTTTAACTTTTTTCTATTTTTATATTAATGTAAGTTTTTTGTATGTTGTATATAAAGAGGGCTTCCTTTTTTTTTTTTTATAAATCTAATATGGCAATCCCTGCCTTTGGATGTTTGGGCCACACATTCTTATATATAATATGAATATTGATATGATTATCTTTAGGTCTGTCATCTAATTGTCTTAGCTGTTCTTTGTTCTTTTTCTGCTTTCTATTGGGTTAATTCAGTATGTTTTATGATTCTCCAGGACATTGCTCAAATGTCATTTTCTTAATGAAGCTAATTTTATTCCTAATTTATTATTTTTGATATTACCCTTTTTCTTTCTAACTTGTTATTGGCTAACATGCTTAAAATTTGTGTCTACTCATTTAGCTTGTGACTTCCATAATTTATCTTGTACCCAAGATTAATATATTGGTATAGTATCTCTGAGTTTCTTATTGTTGAAGAAGCTGTACACTCTTGATAAACACTACTTGGTCATTTATTCAGTGAATATATATTGGACCCTTACTCTTACTGTGTTGGAAAGAATATTATGAACCATAAAGTTATCACTTTCATAAGTAAGTAGCATATTCTAATGGAACATGCTGTATTATTCTTCCGTATACTTCTAGATGTATGTTTTGGTTGGCTTTTTCACTGCTGCAACCAAAAGACCTGGTAAGAACAATTATAGAAGGAAAAGTTTACTTCGAGGCTTATGGTTTTAGAGATCTCAGTCCATAGACTGCTGAGATCTGCTGGCTCCATCCCTCAGAGACTGAGGTAAGGCAGAACATCATGGCAGAAGAGTATGGTAGACAAAAGAGGCTTAGGACATGGAACCAGGAAGCAGAGAGAGAGAGAGAGAGATCTCCCTTTACCATGGATAAAATATAAACCCCAAAGGCACACCCCCAATGACCCACTTCCTCCAGCCTTATCCCACCTGTCTAAAGTTATAAATCAGTTAACCTCTATGAGAGGATTAATGCAATGATTAGGTTAAGGTTCTCATAATCCAATGATTTCATTTCTAAGCTTTCTTCCATTGTCTCACACATGAGTATCTAGGGGACACTTAATCTAAACCATAACAATGTAATCAGTTTGTATTTTATTTGGAACATTTAAATAAAAATTTTTAATGTTTTTTATTAAAAATATTATAATTATGCAGAATAGTGGAATTCATTGTTACATATTCATATATGCACATAATATAACAATATAATTTGGTCAAAATCATTCCCTAAATAAAACATTTAAGTGATATTTTTTCCTGTGAATTCATTTTTCTGTGGTTTTTAAAAAAAATTTTTTTAGTGGTAGATGGACACAATATCTTTATTTTTATGTGGTGCTGAGGATCAAACCCAGTGCCTCACACATGCTAGGTGAGTACTCTATCACTGAGCCATGACCCTAGCCCCTATAAGTACTTATTTCATAGGATATGTTAAGTATACATATCCAAAGCTGTTTATATTTTTGCTTTATTACCCTATTTTAAAATTTATTAACATCAACTTTAAATTTTCTTTTTTTTCAGTTCTAGGGATTGAACTCAAGCATGCTCCACCACTGAGCTACATCCCTAGCCCATTTTATTTTGAGACTGGGTCTTGCTATATTGTAGTGACCTTGAACTTGTGATCCTCCTGCTTCAGCCTCTTGAGTAGCTAGATTACAGGCTTGGGCCAGTGCTCCAGGCTTTCAGTTTTAGATTTAATCTCTTTCTTGGGCTAGTTCTGACAAACTGCTTTTGGTTTTGTGTTTAGTCTTGTTTCTTATTTCTTTTTGTTTATCTTAATTATAGCCATTTATGATTTTATCCTTAATTTTTCCTTTTTTTCCAATTTCTCTTATAGAAGTATATAATTCATAATCTATTTTTAGTTTTTTAGTTTTAAAAATAAGTTAAAGGCAAGTATTTTGTAATACCTTTACTTGTGGCCCTACAATTGTCATGTAAAGTACATTTAATCACAGATAATTAGTAATTTAGAAATAATATTAGAAATCTCCAAAACCTTAAAATGAATGGAAAATCAAATATAAGAGGCTTACAAGTCTCCAAATATACAAAATTACAACACAAACACACCAAAGCACATTATTATGAAAATGGCTAATATATAAGGATAGAATTTTAAAGGTTGCTAGAGAAAAATAATGGGTTACGTTTAGAGGTAAACTAGTCTGGATTACACTGATTTCTCAACCAGACTCTAAAAGCTAGGAGATCTTGGAATAATACATAGAAAATTCTGAAAGAAAATGGATGCCAACCAAGAATACTATACCCAGCAAAATTAAGCTTCAGATTTGAAGATGAAATAAAACCTCCATAATTAAACAAAAATTAAAAGAATTCACAACCAGAAAGGCTGTACTACAAAACAAACTCAATATTTTTTTTAAAAATATTTATGTTTTAGTTGTAGGTGGACAGAATATCTTTATTTTATTTTTATGTGGTGCTGAGGATCGAACCCAGTGCCTCACGTGTGCCAGGCAGGCACGCTACCACTGTGCCACAACCCCAGCCCCCAAACTCAATATTTTTATGAAGAAGAAATGAAAAATAAAATTGAAAACCAGCAGAGGAAGAAACTACATTAGAAGAATAGTCAGTCAAAGGAGAAACTAATACAAATTAAAATTTAGAAATAAATCAAAATGACAGGGAATGAAAATTGTCTCTCAATAATAACATTGAAGGTAAATGGCCTGAACTCATCAATCAAAAGACAAAGACTGGAAGATTGGATTAAAAAAACGACCCAGGGCTAGGGCTGTAGCTCCATGGTAAAGTGCTTGCCTTGCATATGTGGGACACTGGCTTCAAGCCTCAGTACCACATAAAATTAAAAAAAAAAAAAATGATGTGCCCATCTACAACTAAGAAAGTATTTAAAAAAACAACAACAAACAATATGTTGTCTCCAAGAGACTCACCTCCTAGGCAAAAACATCCACAGACTGAAGGTGAAAGAATGGGGAAAAAATATATCATTCACATGAATCTCATAAACAACAGTTTCCATCCTCAAATTAGATAAAGTGGACTTCAAATCAAAGTTAATCAGAAGAGAAAAAAGAAGGTCATTTCAAGCTGGGCATGGTGTCATATGCCTGTAATCCCAGCACTTTGGGAGACTGAGACAGGAGAACCATGAGTTCAAAGCCAGCCTCAGCACAGGGAGATGCTAAGCAACTCAGTGAGACTCTTCTCTAATAAAAACACAAAATAGGGCTGGGGATGTGGCTCAGTAGTCGAGTACCCCTGAGTTCAATTCCCAGTGCCAAAAAAAAGGTCATTTCATATTAATAAGGGAGTTATACAACAAGAAATAACAATCATAAATATTTATGCTCCAAGCAATAGAAAATCTACATACATCAAACAAACCCTCTCAATATCAAGAATCAAATAGGCCACAACGCAATAATACTGGGTGACTGTAACATGCTTTTCTTATCACTGTAAATCTAAAAAAAAAAAAAACTAAATAAAGAAGGCATAGAACTAAAAAATACAATTGATAATTTAGACTTAACAGACATATAGAATACTTTATCATTAGTAACTAAATACACTTTCTTCTTGGCAGCACATGGATCATTTTCTAAAATAGACCATATCTTAGGTCACAAAGTAACTCTCAAAAATACAAAAAAAAAAAAAAAAAAGATAATACCTTGCATTCTATTAGATCATAATGGAATGAAATTTGAAATCAACAATAAAATAAAAGATAGAAGCTACTGTAACACATGGAGACTAAATGATATACTACTGAATGACGAATGGATAGCAGAAAAAGTCAGTAGTGAAATTGAATAATTATAAATGAGAACAGTGACACAACATATCAAAATCTCTGGGACACTATGAAAGCAGTTCTAAGAGAAAAGTTCATTGAATTGAGCTTATTCATTAAAAGAATAGAAAAAGCCAGGCATGGTGGTGCACACCTCCCAGAACTTTGGGAGGCTGAGACTGGAGAATTGTGAGTTCAAAGCCAGCCTCAGCAATGGCAAGGCACTAAGCAACTCAGTGAGACCCTGTCTCTAAATAAAACACAAAATAGGCATGGGCATGTGGCTTAGTGGTCAAGTACCCCTGAGTTCAATCCCTGGTACCCCCCCAAAAAAAAGAATAGAAAAAAATAATAAAATAATAAAAAAATAATAAAAAATAATAAAATAATAAAAAAAGAATAGAAATAAATAATCTAACATTACTTCTCAAGGCCACAGAAAAAGAAGAACCAATCAATACCAAAATCAATAGAAGACAAGAAATAATTAAAATCAGAGCCAAATTCAATAAAATTAAAATTAAAACAATTTTAAAAATCAATGACAAGGGCTAAGGTTGTGGCTCAGTGGTAGAACACCTGCCTGTCATGTGCAGGGTACTGCGTTCAATCCTCAGCACCACATAAAAAAATAATAATGAATAGAGTTATAAAAAAGTTTAAAAAAACATTAATTACAAAAAGTTGATTCTTTGAAAAAATAAAATTGATAAACCTTTTGTCAAGCTTACCAAAGGAAAGAAGAAAAAGCTTAAATTATTAAAATTAATGATGAAAAAAGAAATATTACCACAACACTAATGCAATACAGAGGACAATCAGAAACTCTTTGGAAAATTTATACTCCAATAAATTAGAAAATTTGAACATGTGGACAAATTTTTAGATACATATAACCTGCCCAAATAAACTAGGAGGACATAGAAAATCTATCAGAAAGATTTAGATTTTCTTTCACATAAAGAAATTAAAGATGCCATCAAAAGACTACCAACAAAGAAAAGCCCAGGGCTGAGTGGATTCTCAGCTGAGTTCTACTGGATGTTTCAAGAAGAACACACACCATTCCTCCTTAAATTATTCCACAAAATAGAAAAAGAGGGAATCTTTCCAAACTCATTCTATGAAGCTAGTATCACCCTGATTCCAAAACCAGACAGACACATCAAGGAAAGAAAACTTCAGACCAATATCCCTGATGGACATAGATGTAAAAATTCTTTTTTTTATTAGTTCTAATCAGTTCTACACGAGAGTAGAAAGCTTTTTGATTCATTGTATACAAATGGAACAGAATTTTTCACTTCTCTGGTTGTACATGAAGCAGAGTCACACCATTTGTGAAATCATACATGTACCTAGGGTAATGATGTCCATCTTATTCCACCATATTTCCTATCCCCATACCCTCTCCTACTTCCCCTTTGCCCCATCCAAAATTCCTTCACTGATCCCATGCCCCCTCTCAGTATGGATTAACATCCACTTATCAGAGAAAACATTTGGCCCTTGGTTTTTTGATATTGGCTCTTTGACTTAACATGATATTCTTCAACTCCATCCATTTACCTGCAAATGCTATAATTTTATTCTCTTTTTAATGTTGAGTAATATTCTATTTTGTGTTTATATACCATGGTTTCTTTATCCATTCATCTGTTGAAGGGCATCTAGGTTGGTTCCACAGTTTAGATATTGTGAGTTGTGCAGCTATAAACATTGAAGTTGCTGCGTCACTGTAGTATGCTGTTTTTTAAGTCCTTTGGGTATAGACCAAGGAATGAGATAGCTGGGTCAAATGGTGGTTCCATTCTAAGTTTTCTAAGGAATCTCCATACTGCTTTCCAGATTGGTTGTACCAATTTGTAGTCCCATCAGCAGTATGAGTTTGCCTTTTCCCCCACATCCTTGTCAACATATATTTTTTGTATTCTTGATAACTGCCATTTTGACTGGCTTGAGATGAAATAGAGTAGTTTTGATTTGCATTTCTCTAATGGCTAGAGATGTTGAACATTTTTTCATATGTCTGTTGATCGGTTGTATATTGTCTTCTGAGAAGTGTCTGTTCAGCTCCTTAGCCCATTTATTGATTGGGTTGGTTTTTTTTGGTGTTAAGATCTTTGAGTTTTTTAATACATCCTGGAGATTCATCCTCTATCTGATGTATGTGTGGCAAAAATTTGCTTCCAAATTGTAGGCTCTCTCTTCACCTCATTGATTGTTTATTTTGCTGAGAAGAAGCTTTTTAGTTTGAATTCATCCCATTTATAGATTCTTGATTTTATTTTTTGCATTTTAGGATTCTTGTTAAAGAAGTCAGGGCCTAATGCTTTGTGATGAAGATTTGGGCCTACTTTTTTCTCTATTAGGCACAGGGTCTCTGGTTTAATTCCTAGGTCCTTGATTCACTTCGAGTTGAATTTTGTGCATGGTGAGAGATAGGGGTTTAATTTCATTTTGCTGTGTATAGATTTCCAGTTCTCCCAGCACCATTTGTTGAAGAGGCTATCTTTTATCCAATGTACATTAGTGTACATTGTAAATATATATATTATATATATATATATTTTGGTACTGGGGATTGAACTCAGGGGCACTTGACCACTGAGCCACATCCCCACCCCTGTTTTGTGTTTTATGTAGAGACAGGGTCTCACTGAGTTGCTTAGTGCCTCGCCATTGCTGAGGATGGCTTTGAACTCACGATTCTCCTGTCTCAGCTTCCCTAAGTGCTGGGATTACAGGCTTGAGCCACCGCGCCTGGCTTATATTAGTATATAGTTTTGGCAGCTGTATTTATGTGGGTTTTTCTCTGTGTCTCCTATTCTGTACCATTGGTCTACATATCTATTTTGGTGCCAATACCATGCCTTTTTTTCGAAGAATTAAATAACATAAAATGTTCATTATTTTGAAATAAAACATAGCCAGTGTAAAGAATTAAATAACATAAAATGTTCATTATTTTGAAATAAAACATAGCCAGTGTAAAGGTAAATCTGGTGAAGAACACTCAGCAAATTTTGCAAAAACAAAACTGAAAGCAGCCTTTTTAAAATAAATTTTTCCCCAAAATAAAGATGGGTGTCTCCATTCCTTTAGATTTCTCTGTCCCCTGGAAGCAGGAAGTGAGAATCTCATGGCTGACACCCTACAGAGATCAATATATCCAGCTGTCTCATTTCCATAATTCCCCTAAAAATGAGACTGACTGGAGCCAAGCATGGTGGTGCATGCCTGTAATCCCAGCACTTTGGGAGGCTGAGACCTGAGAATCATGAGTTCAAAGCCAGCCTCAGCAATGGTGAGGCACTAAGCAACTCAGTGAGACCCTCTCTCTAAATACAACACAAAATAGGGCTGGGGATGTGGCTCAGTGGTCGAGTACCCCTGAGTTCAATCCCTGGTACCAAAGGGGGGAAAAATGAGACTAGGAACAGCAATAGAGAGTTGGAAAGTGAGGGCAGAAGGCTAAGTAATATGCCAGACACATGAGTATTTCCTTGAGTAGGTTTCCTGCTCCCCTGTCCCTGTCATCACTAGCAGCTTCGGTATAGGAGATTAAAACAAAGGAGCAAAGAAACTCTGAAACTTCTTTCCAAACTGTGACCAAAACTGTGGATGAAATTCACAACACAGCAAATCAGGGTCAATCTTGTTCTCTGGCCACTTGCCAAACTCATGATGTTTACAGTATCCCAGAGGAGATGCAGTCTTCACAAATGGGTGGAGGTCTCCAAATCTTGATCAAATTTTTCAGATGTCTGCTGGTTCCCATACCTCAGTATCACCTAAACCAAGAGATCTTTAACCCATAATGCTGAGACCTTCATTGAAGAAGGCCTGCCTCCTCCAGCCATAGCAGGGTGGATTCAGGAATATAGGCAAGTCACTTCAATGTCTGCAGCAGCCCTAATGCATGAAGATTCATCTCAGCTGTTTCCTTGGGCTACTTCTTCTTTCAACTTTGCTTCCTAAAGAACTATTAATTACCAGCATATTCACGTGATCTCACTATGGCCCAGCCTCTGTAAAATCAAGATAAAATTTTGATGTTATAGCAATAAACAATTTGAAAAATGCTTAGTATTTCACTAAAACATTTATTTTTAAGTTACTGTTAGTATGGTAAATTTAAAGAGATCTCAACTGTTTTGACTTTGGAATTAAAGGTGCTATAAAAATTCATCCTTTTATGATCTTTCCAGGTTTGCCCTTATATGATTCCCAAAAGTAAACTACTGTACACAGAAACTAGTCTGAGGCTCAGAACTGCATGTACCCAGGCTATATCCTTGAATTTTCTGTTGCAGTTCAAACATCTTAAGAAACTGAAAAGAAGTTCCTTTAATTGTTTTTTTCCCATGAAGAGAAAGAAAGGAATTATCTCCTTGTAGTTTTGGAGTAAAATAAATAATCACAGTAATCAGAAATCAATTATTAATAAATTAACACTGGGACCAGCCAGATTGGCAACTATTAAAAATACTCCATTTCTATACACATTTCTCAAACTTCTAGTTGCCAATTTTAAAAGTGAGAAGACAGTAGCAGCTTAAATTCAACATCAAAACTGTCACTCATAAATATAAGCTTTGCCATTGAAGGGTTGAACCCAGAACTTTCCTGGAGGAAAAATATGAGATGGAGGCTCTCAGCACTTCCCCAGGGAAGGGCCTACCAGACCTACTTGAATTTTCTGCAAAGAAGTTGACAAACTAGGGCTAAGCCTATGGCCCAAGGGATAATCCCTTCCTACAGTCCCAACACATTTCACAACATGGAATAAATGGCAAAGAGTTGAGCCACAAGGAGGAACCATGGGAAGCACAAGTTTATCCATTAAATAATCACCTTGCCAGCTGTTTCCTGATCCTGAGGGTAGCACACTCTGCATATGAGGAGGGCTGAAAAATCTTGCCCTTAGGTTCCAGATTCATCAGATTGAGATTCCTTAGTCCTGCCCCAACACACCTTGTGAAACTGTGCTGAAGGCTAACCTCCAAAACAGCCAGCACAGCAGAAGACAAAATGAACCTCTTGGACCACACCTAGCAGTGTAGTATATCTGACATTAAAAGAGCAAAATTTAGGGCTGGGATTGTGGCTCAGTGGTAGAGCGCCTGCCTCTCATGCATGAGGCACTGGCTTTGATCCTCAGCACCACATAAAAATAAGTAAATAAAATAAAGATATTGTGTCCATCTAGAACAAAAAAATATTTAAAAAAAAAAAAAAGAGCAAAACTTCAGGATGAAGAAATTGTTACTCTGAATCCCTACAGGACTTTCCAGATGGGTAGCCAAAGGAGAGTTCATTGTCTTCCTTGTGAAGATACCACAGTCTTGAAAAATTCTCTTCCTGCAATACTAATACATTCCCAACAGCCTTCACCATTTTGAGCTGTATGGAGCCTGAAATAGGAACAGTAGCCCAAGGAGAGATTTTCTCTGTTTATGTATTTCCAATGCCCTCTTCTTATTAGAGGCTGGGTTCAATCCCTAGTATTAAAAAAAAAAAAAAGGATCTGGCATTAGCCTGTGGCTCTTCAAAAAATCAGCATGAGAGGCTGGGGTATAGCATAGTGGCAAAGTGCCAGCCCAGCATGCATAAGGCCTTGGGTTTGGTCCCTGGCATCACCCTCCCCTGTAAGCCTCTAGTATTTGATTTTCCAATTCATTCTTCATGTTTGGGAAATTTTCTGATATTATTTCATTGAAGAGATTGTGCATTCCTTTGGTTTTTATCTCTGTGCCTTCCTCTATCCTGGTAAATCTTAGGTTTGGTCTTTTGATGCTGTCCCATAATTCTTGTATATTCTGTTCATAGTTTCTTACCATCTTCACTGTATGTTTGATTTTATTTTCAAGATTGCATATTTTGTCTTCATTATCTGAGGTTCTGTCTTTCAATTTATCTAATCTGTTGGTGATGATTTCTATTGAATTTTTAATTTGGTTTATTGTTTCCTTTATTTCAAGGATTTCTGATTTTTTTTCCAGAAACTCTCTCTTTGTTGAAGTAATCTGTTGCTACCTGTATTTTCTACTTTATCTCTTTGTTGGTGTAATCAATGGTTGCCTGTATTTTCTCCTTATCTCTTTGTTGGAGTGATTGATTTTTGCCTGTATTTTCTCTCTTATGTCATTCTTTAATTCACAGATCATTTTAATGATGTACATTCTGAACTCCTCTGATATTTCATCAACTGCACTGTCTATGGATTCTATTACTGTAGTATCTTGCTTTGTTTGGGGCACTTTCTTCCCTTGTTTTTTTATGTTGTCTATGTGTCTTCCTTTCTTGCAATGCTAATCTGAGGTATTGCAGTTTTTACCCTATAATCTTGTAGTGTCTCTGCAGATTACCTGTACCTCACCTTGGTGTTGGGCTTCCAGACTCCAGCTGGTGTTCCAAGATGGAAGCTACTACAACTAAAGATGGTGGAGGCGGTAGCAGAGGGAATGCAAGATAGCAGTGGAAGTGTCCCAAGATGGATGCAACCACTTTCAGAGGTGAGGTGAAAGGGCAGGCCTTATAATGGCTTTGCATTGCCTGATTGGAGATATAACACTGTGGTGAGCTGTGATGCAGTGGGCAGCTGCCTCCAGGCCCTGTCTGTTGTCCCAAGGTGGAAGCTACTATATGGTGAGGGCTATGGTGATGGCTGCAATGTCCCAAGAGGGAGGCAGGTTGGGAGAGCGACATGTTGGTAAATGGGGAGCCACATTGTGGTCCTCCGCTCTGTGTGGGAGTTGTCCCGGGCCTGAGCTCTCACACAGGTCAGTGGGGTGGTCCTGGTCCTGACCTGGGCCTGGGCTCTCCTGCTGGTCAGGAATCTATGGGTCCTGGGCCTGGGCTCCCGTGCAGGTCAGTGGGGGCTATCCTGAGCCTGGGCCTGGGCCTGGGCTCTACATGGGTCAGCAGGTCAGCAGGCATGGTCCTGGGCCTGACCTGGGCTTGGGCTCCTACCTGGATGTAAAAATTCTTAATAAAATATTGGCAAATTGCATACAAGAACACATTAAAAAGAGTGTACCATGATCAAGTGGGTTTTATCCCAGGGAGACAAGTTTGGTTCAAGATACAGAAATCAGGCCCTGGAGGGAGTCCTTCCAGCAGCTCCTTCCACATAAATTGGCATTTCAGATCCAGTGTACAGCTCTTTATTGACAGGACAATGGATCTTCCGGAGCCTTCTACTCCAGCAACTCTGAGGTGCCAAAGGCTGGAAGAGCAGCTGTGATTGGCTGCAAGATGCTGGAAGGGACTTCCTGCTGCATCTGGAATTAAAGGGTCTGCTAGGACTTCAAGGGCTGTGAGAACCAGGGGGCTGAAGTAAGACCATCTGGCTGGAGAGGACCCACAAAGCTAAGCTCCTAGAGAAAGCCCACTTCAGTCTAGACCTTCAGCCAGTCAGATGGCAGTGGCGGCAGCCCTGACAAGACTTCATTCTGAAGGAAGACCAGTGTCCCATCTGCCTGGATGGCCTGAGAGACCCCGTAACCATCGAACGTGGGTGCAATTTGTGTCACTTCTGCATTCAGCAGTCCTGGGCAGATCTGCAAGACAGGTTCTCTTGTCCTATCTGTCATTATCTGTGCAAAGAAGGGCACTTCAGGAGCAACACCCAACTGGGAAGGATGATTGAAATTGCCAAGCTACTCCACATTACCATGAGGAAGAGAAAGAGGCAGGACAAGATGAGCTTGTATGAGAAACACGATTAGGTCCTGATGCTTTTTTGTGAGGAGGACCCGGAGCTGTTGTGTACTCTATGTGCTGGGCGCCCTGACCATCAGGTCCACTACATGAGGCTCATCAAGGAGGCTTCCTCTTATCACAGGTGAATACTTGAAAGTAACATTGAGCCCCTGAAGAGGCAAGTGGCAGATGTTCAAAAATTAATAAGCATTCAAAGCAAAAAACGCTTTGAGCTGAGAAAGACAGTGGAAACCCAGAAACAGAAATTATCCTCCGAGATCATCCTACAGCTATCCCCACAGGAATTTCACTTGCGGTGTACGCAGGGCCACCAGGCAGCAGCAATTGCCATAAGCATCGTGACTTCAGCAGCAAGCAGTGGCAGAGCTCAGCTGCTGGCGGCTCAGAGCCCCAGCCCAGGGCTCACCCCGGGTGGGGCCTGCTTCTACACAGGGCACCTGGCTCCAGTACCCACCCAACCACACAGGGCCCCTAGCAGTTGCTCCCGTGGTCACATGGCCCCAGCCGCTAGCCACTGGGGAGCCGAAATTCAGGGTAAGAGTCATTCCAGAGACCCTAGCGGAGACAGCCCCACCCAAGGGCGGCCTGGGCCCACCACAGTTCCTCTCCAGAGTCCCTGGGGACCAGGTGCAGAGGGCCCAGATCCGCCTGCAGGAACCTCCACGGTTGTCCAGCCAACAGGAGACCAGGGACTGCTACCTCTAGCCACTGAGGAGCCCAAATTCAGGGCAAGAGCCACTCCAGAGACACTAGCGTGACGCAGCCCCGCCCAAGGGCAGCCTGGGTCTGCCCCAGTTCTGCTCCAGAGTTCCTGAGGTCTGGCAGGAGCTACAGAGGGCCCAGATCCACCCTCAGGAAACTCCACGGGTATCCAACTAAGGGTTGACCAGAGTCTGATTGCTACCAGCCACAGAGGAAGGCACACCCAAGGTAAGAGTGGCCCCCAGAGATCCCAGCATGAAGAGGCCCCACCCAAGTGTGCTCTGGGCCCAGGTCAGTTCTGCTCCAGAGTTCCTGTGGTCAGGCGAGACAAAAGGCCCAAAACCGCCCTTAGGGAATGCCAGGGGTGCCCAGTTGAGGGCAGACCAGAGCCTGCGAGCCTCCAGCCCCAGGGGAGCTCACACTCACTGTAAGGGTCGCACACAGACTCTCCTGCTTGTGACCCTGCCTAAGTGAGACCTGAGCCTACCTCTAGTTCTGCTCCCGAGTTCCTGTTCACCAGCAGGAGTGCAAGAGAGGGGCAAAACAGCCCTCAGGGGCTGCCTCAGGAGCCCAGCCAAGGCCACTCCCACTGCCCTCTAGAGGTACATCCACTACCTCCGCCACCAACTTTAGTGACAGTAGTGCCCATCTGGGGATACTGGGAGAACAGAAGTAGCTCCAAGGCGATACACAGGTAATCTGGAGTGTCAATACAAGATTACAGGATAGAAGCCGCAATACCTCAGATTGGTATTTCAAGAAAGGAAGACACACAATCAACATGAAAAAACAAGGGAAGAAAGTGCCCCAAATAAACCTGGATACAACTGTAACAGAATTCATTGACAGCACAGTGGATGAAATGTCAGAGAAAGAATTCAGAAAGTACATAATTAAAATGATCAGCGAACTAAAGAATGACATAAGTGAACAATTACAGGCAAAAATTGATCAATCCAAAGAAGAAATAGGAGAGCAAATAAAGGCAACCATCGATCATTCTAACAAAGAGATAAGAGAGCAATTACAAGCAGCAAAAGATTACTTTAAGAAAGAGCTGGAGATCATGAAAAAAAAAAAAATCAGAAATTCTTGAAATGAAGGAAACAATAAACCAAATAACAAACTCAACAGAAAGCATCACCAGCAGACTAGATCACCTGGAAGACAGAACCTTGGATAATGAAGACAAGATATACAATCTTGAAAATAAATTTGAACATACAGTGAAGATGGTAAAAAATCATGAACAGAACATACAAGAAATATGGGACAGCATCAAAAGACCAAATATAAGATTCATTGGGATAGAAGAAGGTGCAGAATTTCAAACCAAAGGAATGCACAATCTCTTCAATGAAATAATATCAGAAAATTTCCCAAGTATGAAAAATGAAATGGAAAATCAAATACAAGAGGCTTACATGACACCAAATGTACAAAATTTCAACAGATCTACACCAAGGCAAATTATAATGAAAATGCCCAACATACAGAATAAGGATAGAATTTTAAAGGCCATGCGAGAGAGGAACCTGATTACTTATAAGGGAAGACCAATTTGTATCTCAGCAGATTTTTCAACCCAGACACTAAAAGCCAGGAGATCATGGAATAACATATTCCAAGCCCTAAAAGACAATGGATGCCAACCAAGAATCCTATATCCAGCAAAATTGACCTTCAGATTTGATGATGAAACAAAAACTTTCCATGAGAAACAAAAGTTAAAAGAATTTACAGCAAGAAAGCGTGCACTACACAGCATTCTTGGCAAAATATTCCATGAGGAGGAAATGATAACCAACAATGGAAATTTACAAAGAGATGAACTACACTAGAGGAAAGATCATTCAAAAGAGAAAACAACTCAAGGTAAAAACCAAAAACAAACCAAAATGACTGGAATTGCAAATCATATTTCAATAATAACCCTGAATGTAAATGGCCTAAATGCACCAATTAAAAGACATAGACTGACAGACTGGATTAAAAAACAAGACCCAACAATATGCTGTCTTCAAGAGACCCATCTCACAGGAAAAGACATTCACAGACTGAAAGTGAAAGGGTGGGAAAAAACGTATCACTCACATGGACCTCTCAAACAAACAGGAGTTTCCATCCTCATATCAAATAAAGTGGACTTCAAACCAAAGATGGTGAAAAGAGATAAAGAAGGTCATTTCATACTTCTTAAGGGAATCATACATCAAGACATAACAATCATAAATATCTATGCCCCAAATAATGGGGCTTCTACATATATCAAACAAATCCTTCTCAAATATGAGAATCAGATAGACCACAACACAATAATACTTGGAGACTTTAACACAGCTCTCTCACCATTGGATAGATCTTCCAAACAAAAACTTATAAAGAAACCATAGATCTCAATGAAACTAACAATAATTTAGACTTAACAGACATATATAGAGTGTTCCATCCATCAACAAGTGAATACACTTTTTTCTCAGCTTCACATGGGTCCTTTTCCAAAATAGATCATATGTTATGTCACACAGCCGGTCTTAGCAAATACAAAAAAATAGAGATTCTACCCTGCATCCTATCTGACCACAATGGAATAAAATTACAAATCAATGACAGATTAAAAAACAGAAACTACTCCACCACCTGGAAACTAAATAATATGCTATTGAATGATGAATGGATAACAGAAGACATCAAGGAAGAGATAAAAAAAATTCTTAGAGGCAAATGAAAACTCCAATACAACATATCAAAATCTTTGGGATGCCATGAAGGCAGTGCTAAGAGGAGAGTTCATAGCAATAAACTCATTCATTAGAAGAAGTAAAAGTCAACAAATAAATGAATTGACTCTTCATCTCAAAGCCTTAGAAAAGGAAGAACAAATGAACACCCAAAGAAGTAGAAGACAGGAAGTAATCAAAATTAGGGCTGAAATCAATGAAATTGAAACAAAAGAAACAATTTGAAAAATTGTCAAAACAAAAAGCTGGTTCTTTGAAAAAATAAACAAAATTGACAAACCCTTAGCCACCCTAATGAAAAGGAGGAGGAAGAAAACCCAAATTACTAAAATTCGAGATGAAAAAGGAAATATTATGACAGACACTACTGAAATACAGAGGATAATTAGAAACTATTTTGAAAATTTATACTCCAGTAAAATAGAAAACCCTGAAGACACTGACAAATTTCTAGAGGCATATGACCTACTCAAACTGAACCACGAGGACATACACAACTTAAACAGATCAATTTCAAGCAAGGAAATAGAATATGCCATCAAGAGCCTTCCAACCAAGGAAAGCCCAGGTCCAGATGGATTCTCAGCAGAGTTCTACAAGACTTTCAAAGAAGAATTAATACCAATTCTCCTCAAACTATTTCATGAAATAGAAAAGGAGGGAACCCTTCCAAACTCATTCTATGAGGCAAATATCACACTGATTCCAAAACCAGACAGAGACACATCAAAGAAAGAAAACTTCAGACCAATATCCCTGATGAACATAGATGCAAAAATTCTCAATAAAATTCTGGCAAATCACATACAAAAACATCAAAAAAATATGCACCATGATCAAGTGGGATTCATTCCAGGGATGCAAGGAAGATATACAATCCATCAACAGATACATGAAAAAATGTTCAACATCTCTAGCAATCAGAGAAATGCAAATCAAAACTACCCTAAGATTCCATCTCATGCCAGTCAGAATGGCAATTATCAAGAATACAAACAACAATAAGTGTTGGCGAGGTTGTGGGGACAAAGGCATGCTCATACGTTGCTGGTGGGACTGCAAATTAGTACAACCAATCTGGAAAGCAGTATGGAGATTCCTTAGAAAACTTGGAATGGAACCACTGTTTGAGCCTGCT
This sequence comes from Geosciurus inauris, assembly GCA_004024805.1. Classification (NCBI taxonomy): domain Eukaryota; kingdom Metazoa; phylum Chordata; class Mammalia; order Rodentia; family Sciuridae; genus Geosciurus; species Geosciurus inauris. Next base: position 46,488 of record PVHX01008991.1, on the reverse strand, counting down.
ATCCCACTCCTCGGTCTATACCCAGAAGACTTAAAAACAGCATACTACAGTGCTGCAGTGTTTATAGCAGCTCAATTCACAATAGCTGAACTGTGGAACCAACTTAGATGCCCTTTGATAGATGAATGGATAAAGAAACTGTGGTATATATACACAATGGAATATTACTCAGCAATAAGAAAGAATAAAATTATGGCATTTGCAGGTAAATGGATGGAGTTGGAGAATATCATGCTAAGTGAAGTAAGCCAATCTCAGAAAACCAAATGCCGGATGTACTTGTTGATAAGTGGATGCTGATCCATAATGTGGGGAAGGACATGGCAACAATGGTGAATCTCTCTTCACAAGGGTATAAGGGGGGAGGGGGCATGGCGACAGTAAAGGTGGTGGAATATGATGGTCATCATAGCCCTAACTTTATGTATGACTGCATATATGTTGTGATTCTATACAACTTACAACTAGAGAATTGATATGTTATCCTCTATGTACAATGAATCAAATTGCACTCTGTTAACATGTAAGCCTAAATAGAACAAATAAATAAAATATGAAAAAAAAAGAAATTATCCTCCAAAATTGAACCAATTTTTAGAGCATGAACAACAGGCAGCTCTGTCAAGGTTAGCTGAAGAAGAGAAGGACACGGAACAGAAACTCAATGAAAACATAGCAGCATTTTCAAATTACGTGTCCACACTCAAAGGTTTACTAAGCAGGGTCGCAGAGCACAATGTGTTGTCTGAGGTGGAATTGCTATCACAAATCAAGGATTTCTACCAGAAGTCTGACGATGAGATCAGCCCACCAATCTTTTCAATCCATTTAAGGAAGGAAGCTAGCAATTTTCCTCCCCAGTATTCTGCCCTGCAGAAAATAATAAAAGAATTCAAAGTAGATACAGTTCTAGACCGTGAAACAGCTCTCCCCCACTTGATTGTCTCTAAGGATAAAAAATGTGTCCGATATGCAAAAAGAAAACAAAATGTCCCTGATATTCCAACAAGGTTTACAGTCAACCAAGTTGTCTTGGGTTTTCCAGATTTCTGTTCTGGGAGGCATTTCTGGAAGGTGGAAGTGGGAGACAAGTCTGAGTGGGCTATTGGCATCTGCAGAGCCTCTCTGTCCACCAAAGCAAGGCGACCATCAGCCCAGCAGGGATACTGGAGGATTCGCCAGCTGAATGATAGGTACAATGCTGCTGTTCCAGCTCCTCTACTGTTAGACGTGAGAGCCAGAGCATTGGCATTTTCCTGGACTATGAGCAGGGTGAGATCTCCTTCTACAACATGCCTGAGAAATCTCACATCTGTACTTTCACTGGACCTCTGCACCCTTATTTCTTTATGGGACCTGGTTCAAAACCTCTCATAATCTGACAGGAACAGATTGTGAATGAAAAAGCCACCCCACCTCCAGGGCTGAAATATTTTAACAGGGGTTTCTTTAAATTCAATTTTTTACATTCTGGGTTTTGTTTGTTTGGTGGTAGAGACAACCCAGGGTCTCCTGCATACTAGGTAAGAGCTCTGCCCCTGAGCCACATCTCCAGCCCAAGGCCTTTTCTGTACATGAATTGTCCTGTGATGAACTTTTCAGAGTTACATTTCAGTTTCCTTTTGTTTTCCATTGGCTTTTTCCCTTGCCCCCCCTGGGAATCTAACCAGGGCCTTGGGCATGCTAGGAAAATGCTTTAGCTTGTCATAGAGCTACATCCCCAGTCCCATATTTTTATCTAACTGTTTGTTGGAAACCTCAGAGATGTAAGAAATAGCTATAACAAGAGTGAAACATTGAAAGTGAAAACATTCTTGTTTTTGATGCTAATGGGAACAAATGTGGAGTTCCTTAATATTTCTAATGTATTTTTAGTCTCTTTCATTTAAATTCCAAAGTACAGGCAGTTATACTTTATGTGCAAGGCAACCATTATACCCTCCCCTGCCTGGCCGGTGGTACTGGGGATTGAACACAAGGATGCTTTACCACTGAGCCACGTCCCCAGCCTTTTTCATTTTTCATTTGAGATAGGATCTCACTAAGTTGCTGAGACTGGTCTAGAACTTGTGATCCTCTTGCCTTAGCCTCGCAAGTTGCTAGGATTACAGGAGTGCACTACCACGCATGGCTTTTAACTAAGTGGAATTTTTCTATTATCAGACCCCTTATATTCAGATATTTATTCCCATTTCCCATTTTTTGTTATTATAATCATTACAGCCATGAGTTGTTTTTTTTTTTTTGTTTGTTTGTTTGTTTTTTGGTGGTACTGGGACTGAACCCAAGGGCAGTCTACCAAAGTTGCTGAGGCTGGCTTTGAACTTGAGATCTTCCTGCCTCAGCCTACGAACCACTGGGATTATAGGTGTGTGCCACTATACCTGGCTCCCAGCCCTTTTTTCAATACACAGGCTCTTGAGATATTTGCTGAGGTGGGCCTCAAACTTGTGATCTTCCTTTCTCAGTTTCCTGAGTAGCTGAGATTACTTCCCACTGTATTTTAAAACTGGTCCTTAGGGTTGTGGCTCAGTGGCACATCGCTTGCCTACCATATATGAAGCACTGAGTTTGATCCTTAGCACAATATAAAAATAAATAAAGGTACTGTGTTCATCTACAACTGAAATATTTTTTTAAAAAATCCTGATTTTTAATTTGGGGGAGGGAGAGAAAGGAAAAGATTATCACTGGTATTAAGTTAGAGTTAGGAGCCTGAAGTTCTGGTGCGCTACTGAAGAACAGGATGGTCACTGATAATGATAATGTGCAGTATCTTTCAAAAAGCTAGAAAGTAATTTGAATTTTCACCATAAAGAAACGATAAATGAGGAAACAGGTATGTTTAATCTGATTTAAATCTGATTTAAACCAGTGTATAGATTTGTAACTGAAGCATCACAATGTACCCCACTGGTATGTACAATTTTTATGCTTTTATGTGTCAGATAAATAAATTTAATGTTAAAAAAAGATACAGAAATCAATAAATGTAATTCATCACATCAATAGACTTAAAAACAAAACAAGAACAAGAATCACATATTTATCTCAATAGACACAGAAAAAGCATTTGACAAAATATAGCATTGATTCATGTTTAAAACACTAGAAAAACTAGGGATAGTAAGAACATTGTAAAACATATATAGAACAAAACTGAAGGCCAACATTATTCTAAAATGGAGAAAAATTTAAAGCATTCGCTCTGAAAACTTAAAAACTGGAAGAAGACACAAGACAGAGATGCCATGCACCTTTTTTTCTTGAGCACAAGCTCAAAGAGCTCCTATGGAACTGAACAGACACTTAACAGAAGAAATATAATTGGTCAACAAATATATGAAAAAATGTTCAACATCTCTAGCAATTGGAGAAATGCAAATTAAAACTACACTGTGGTTTCATCTCACTCCAATTAGAATGGCAATTATCAAGAATACAAATAACAATATATGTTGGTGAGGATGTGGGGAAAAAGGTACACTCATACTATGTTGATAGGACTGCAAATTGGTGTAACCATATGGAAAGAAGTGTGGAGATTCCTCAGAAAACTAGGAATGGAACCACCATTTGACCCAGTTGTACCATTCCTTGATATATATCAAAGGAGTTTAAATCAGCATACTGCAGTGATGCAGCCACATCAATGTTTATAGCAGTTCAATTCACAATAGCTATCCTATGGAACCAAGCTAGGTGCCCATTAACAAATGAATTCATACAGAAAATGTAGTATATATACACACAATGGAATATTACTCAGCCATAAAGAACAATGTCTTTATGACATTTGCTGGTAAATGGATGGAGCTGGAGAATATCATGCTAAGTGATATGAGCCAATTCCCAAATAACCAAAGGTCAAATGTTCTCTCTGATATGTGAGAGATGCTAACCTACAACAAGGGAGGGGAAGTATATAATTTCAGTGGATTAGACCAAGGAGAATGAAGGGAAGGGAAGGGAGATAGGAAAAGGAAAGACAGTGGAATGATTTTGACACAACTTTCCTATGTACATATATGAATACATACAGTGAATCCCAACATTTTGTACATCCACAATACTGGTATCCTAATTAGAATAAGATATGTTCCAAGTTTGTATAAATATGTCAAAATACATTCTACTTTCATGTATAACTAAAAAGAACCAAAAAATTAGAAACTATGAAAGGAATAGTAAACTAAATCTTAATGAAACCACAGAAAGGAGGAAATAATAATGATTAGAGTAAAAATCAATGAAATAAAGAATAGAAAGCTAATAGAGAAAATTGCTAAAACCAAATGCTGGTCCTTTGGAAAAAAATCAACAAAATTTATAACCCCTAGCTATATTGTCCAAGAATAAGAGAAGACAAATTACTAGAACCAGAATGAAAGAGGTTAAATACCAATTTTACAGAAATAAAAACAACCATAAAATAATAATACAATTCTACGTCAATTAGATAACATATGAATCGAACATATTCCTAGAAAGATAGAAATAAAATTGACTCAATAAGAAATAGATAATTGGGGCTGGGATTGTGGCTCAGTGGTAGAGCACTTGCCTCGCATGCGTGAGGCACCGGGTTCGATCCTCAGCACCACATAAACAATAAATAAAATAAAGATATTGTGTCCATCTACAACTAAAAAAAATATTAAAAAATAAATAAATGGATAATCTAAATAGTCCATAGCAAAGGAAGAGATACATACAAGGCCCAGGCCTTGATGGCTCCCTCCACCCCACACCCCGCATTGTGCTAAAGATGGAGCCCAGGGTCTTATACATGCAAGGTAAACACCCAGATAATTTTAATGTCGTTTCTGCCAAATATTTAAAGTGGAATTAATACCAATTCTTCACAAACTCTTCCAAAAACTAGAATGAGGGAATATTTCACAACTCTTTCTAACAGTATTATCTGGATGCAAAAACCAGACAAAGATCATAAGAAAAGCAACAACTACAACAACACACACTTTGGTCTGATCTCTCTCATGAGTATGGACAAAGATATCCTTAACATAAACTGAATTCATCAACAAATAGAAATAATTATAACCCACAACCAAGTGAAATTTACCCAAGGATGGCAAGGTTGGTTTTAATGTCCACGTATCAATTAATATATTTTTATTGACCTAATTTATTTATTTTTTGGTATCAGGGATTGAACTCAAGGGTACTTGACCACTGAGCCACATCTTCAGCCCTATTTTGTGTTTATGTAGAGACAGGGTCTCACTGGATTGCTTAGCGCCTTTCTGTTGCTGAGGCTGGCTTTGAACTTGCGATTCTATTATCTCGGCATGCCCAGCTGACCTAATGTTTTTTGTGCACTCTCTCCATTCATATTTGAACCCTGCTCTCCAATTTGATGGTATTAGAAGGTTGAGGGCTTTGGGAGGTAATTAGGATCAGATAAGATCATGAAGGTCCACCCTTCATGAATAGAATTAGTGCTTTTATTATAATCCTGAAAGCTTGCGGCTCTCTTCTTTATAACACATGAGGATTCAACAAAAGTCAACAATCTGCAACCTAGTAGAAGACCCTCACCAGAATCCCTCTATGCTGGCACTCTTATCTCAGACTTCCAGCCTCCAGAATGATAAGAAATAAATTTCAATGGTTTATAATCCACCCAATGTATGACAGCTTTTTATCATATTAAATAGAATAAAAAACAAAAAACCCACATGATCATCTCAATAGATGCAGAAAAAGTATTTGACAAAATCCAACCAATTTTCATGATAAAACCCACAACAAAGAGTAGAAAGGAATCAAATAAATAAATAAATAAAGGAATCTAATAAATAGCATCTATGTAAACCCACAAATAACATTGTACTTCTTGGTTAAATGATGGATGCTTGATCCCCTAAGATCAGAAACAAGACAAAGATGTCTGCTCTTGCCATTTATGTTCAACATTTTTACTAGAGGTTCTTAACGAAGCAATTAGGTCATCAAAAGAAATATGAGACATTCATGTTAGAAAGGAAGAAGTTAGATATATTTTCAGATGAACAGAATTTTGTATACAAGGAAAAAGTACAAGGAATCTAGTAAAAACCTGTTGGAACCAAAAACAAGTAAAAACGTATGATCAAAATACACAAAATTCAACCCGGCGCAGTGGCATACGCCTGTAATTCCAGCACTTTGGGAGGCTGAGACAGGAGAATCACGAGTACAAAGCCAGCCTCAACAAGGGCGAGGTGCTAAGCAACTCAGCAAGACCCTGTCTCTACATAAAACACAAAATAGGGCTGGGGATGTGTCTCAGTGGTTGAGTACCCCTGAGTTCAATCCCTGGTAACAAAAAAAGAATAAAATAGGAATAAATTTAACAAACAAATTTAACATAAGTGCAAAGTATAAACTCTGAAAATTGCAAGTTATTGTTGAAAAACATGAAAGAATATCAAAACAAATTTTTAAAATCCCATGTGATTAGATCCAGAAAACTATTAAGATGGAAATTCTCCTTAAACAAATTAAACACAATCCCTATCAGAATCCCATTTGATGCTGGGTGCACATGCCTGTAATACCAGCAATTTGGGAGACTGAGGCAGGAAGATTGCACGTTCAAAGCCAGCCTCAGCAACATAGTAAGGCCCTAAGCAACTTAGCAAGATCTTGTCTCTAAATAAAAAATAAAAAGAGCTAGGGATGTGGCTCAATGGTTAAGTACCCCTGGGTTCAATTCCCAGTAACCACCCCCCAAATTATCCCTTTTGAATTTTTATAGAAATAAATTAATTCTAAATTATATATGGAATCACAAGGGACACAGAATAGCCAAAAGATATTAAATAAAAACAGTATAGGAGGACCCAAACTTCCTAATTTTAAAACTTAACCAAGCAATGGTAGTCAATAATGTGTGGTGCTGGAAAAAGTACAGATGTTTGTTCCAAGGAATAGAATTAAAAATTCAGAAATAAACACAATCTGACAAGGGTGCCAAGACCATTTAATGGGGAAGGAATAGTTTTTAAAACTATTCCATTTTTTCAACTATCCAGAAAGCTGGAACTATTCTATAACATAATGAAGTTGACTACTTACATTGTACCATATAAATAATTAACTGAAAATGAATTTAAAAAATCTAAAGAGCTAAAACTATAAAACTCTTAGAAGAAAACATACTTGTAAATCTTCATGGCCGGGGCTGAGATTATGGTTCAGTGGTAGAGCGCTTGCCTCGCATGCGTGGGGCACTGGGTTCGATCCTCAGCACCACATAAAAATAAATAAAGATATTTGTGTCCATCTACAACTAAAAAAAATATTTAAAAAAAAAATCTTCATGGCCTTGGATTTGGTAATGGATTTTTAGTTATAACATCAAAGCTTTGAGCAAAAAAGAAAATAGAAGCCGGGTGCAGTGGCACACGCCTGTAATCCCAGCACTTAGGGAGGCTGAGACAGGAGAATCGTGAGTTCAAAGCCAGCCTCAGCAATGGCGAGGTGCTGAGCAACTCAGTGAGATCCTGTTTCTACATAAAACACAAAATAGCGCTGGGGATGTGGTCAAGTACCCCTGAGTTCAATCCCCAATACCAATAAAAACAAAAAATCTTCCCCTCAAATAGAAAGTGAAAAGACACCCAATAGAATAGGAAAATACATGTAAATTTCACAAGAGACTAATATCAAGAATATTTTGGAAATATTTTCACTAATGAAAAATCCCAAATAATCCAATTTTTAAATGAGTAAAGGATCTAATAGACATCTTCCCATGGAAGATACACAGCCAATAAATTGATGAAAATATTTTCTATTATTCATGAAAAATGCAAATCAAAGCCACAGCGTATACGTCACTCCCACTTGGATACTGATACTAAAAAACAAATATTGGCAAGGATGTGCAGAGACTGAAGCCCTTATACATTGCTGGTGGAATTATAAAATGGTGTAGCCATTTTAGGAAATAGTTTGGTAGTTCCTCTAAATATTAAATGTAGTTACATATGAGTCAATAGTTCCACTCCTAGTTATATACCCACAAGCACTGAAAATGTATGCCCATACGAAAACTTGTGTGTAAGTGTTCATAACACCACTAATAGCCCAAAGCAAAAATAAGATGTGGGATCAAGATAAATGTCCACCACTGAGAAAAAACTGGATGAATATCTTTCCAGTATAGTCATAAGATGGGATGTCACTCTTTTACTAAAGGAGTAAGGTCCTGAAGGGATGTCTCTGTCCTATTAAGTAAAAATAGCAAGATGAAAATAATAGGTATAATAGGAACTGGTTTTATTTAAGGAGCAAGCACTCACTGCAAATGTGTTGTGCTGAGACCATTCTGTGCTTACTAAACATTAACTAAAACCATCTACTCTGTCATTGCTTGTGCATTTATGTCTTGCTTTACCATGAAAGATTTGAGGACAAATAAGTGAAAAATGTGTTTCCCCATATGACCTTAAATCATTGTTATGAAATAAAGAGTAGTTAGATGACAGTGGTAAATAACTCTCTTATTAAAATGTCAATCCTATTTGTGTTTCATTTATTCCATATTTAGCATCCATTTCCAATCATGTTGCCTCATGTAACAAGATTTCCTTTTTATGGCTGAATACTATTATATTACACACATGCATGCGCGCGCGCACACACACACACACACACACACTGAATTCTCTTTATCTGCTCATCTGTTGATGGACAGCTAGATTGATTATATGTCTTGGCTATTATGAATCAACTGTCTTGTTTTCTTATTCTACTCTGCACACTTGCTGGTTGAAACCATCAACTCCAAGGACACAAAGGTACTGTGTTGAGCTGGTAGGATGGCCTTTGGTTGATTCAAGAGGAAAAAATTAAAAAAAAAAAAAGATTTTGAAAACACTAGAGGTCAGGACTCATTTGTCAGCTAAACTCCAAGTCCATTGTGCTTGCACTCACTTATTCTCAGAACTAATTTCCCTGATCTAGTCTGAGCCAAGAAAATGGGAAAGACTAGATCTAGAACTGTGATTTAGAGAAACTCTTATCATTGTATTTATGTATTTATCATGTTGATTATTCTACTATAGCTGGACCTCTTCAAATGATTTTCAGTAAAATCTTATTCATGGAATGATTGCATGAGTTTATGTGATAGAAATAATGGTACTCAGGAGGGGTATATAATTTCAAAGCTTAGTAAAGTCTCACTTTGGTCAGAGATGAGGGTTTCACATCCTCTTCTTTCTACCAGGTAGCTAGTTTGTCCCTCCTATGTTCATTCAGGAGATCTGAGTGGCATCCTATCTAATATCTATTGGTTGTTAAATGGTGGATAGTCCACATGGGATGAGCTGGACCTGGGTGCTGGGCAGGGCTTTAGGAGAGAGCTACAGAGCATTCAGTGCATGTTAAGCTAACTGCAAAGCAATAAATTATTCTCTTACCACCATAAGAGAATCAATGAGCCTGTGGGTTAACTTCTTTGAAAATCCTTGGTACTTGTGTCCAATAGTCCAGTCATGTGTGAATATAAATTCAAATTACAGTGTCTTCTGATCTCTTTCCCCCGAAATGAACACTCCTTTCCCTTTTCTTTTGAGCTACTGGAATCTTGATGTTGCCTCTAGGAGTGGAATTTTTGCATTTCAGGAATGCAACTGAGTCTAATATTTAAGTCCATGGCTTCAGACCTTATCTTTTGAGACAGAAAACAATCATCCATTTGTTTCTGATTTCAGGCATAGAAAGGGAAGGACCTAAAGTTTCAAGTCAAAGCCTAAAGAGTACACACCATACTACAAGCATTTAAACACAAACTTTTTCTTTCAAACCAGAGGAGACATATCTTATTCTACATTAACCTGGGGCAGAGAGAAGTTAAGGGCAATAGACATCTTTTGAAATATCTTTATAGCTTATATATTTCCTTCCATTCTTGTAGAGTTATCTTCAACATACACATAAAGCTGTTCTTCTACTATAATACACAATGAACACACATTTCCTTACCCCTGACTGTACCTATGAGCCTTTGTGTGACTATCTTCTACATGTTTTGCACAAAAACCAGAAAGTCTCATCTGATGGGTAAAAATAAGTTGGCTGCCTAGAGTTGTCAGAGACAAAAGGCAGTGAATGTTGCCAATATTTCTAATCGTATTTTTAAATCTGATTTTATTCTTGAGGTTCAGGAACCATCCTGCCTTTGATATTTTCAACACTCCTATACTCTTTTTAATCAATTTCCTACCTCTATATAGTCTCTCAATTAGGACCTTTCATGTTGTAATAAATATAAAATACAACTCAAATTGGCTTAAACAGTGGGGTAATTTATTGATTTAGATTTTTAAAGTTCATAGGAAGACAGGTTTCAGGGATGGTTTTCTCCAGATGTTCCACATTGCCATCACACATACAGCAACTATCATTCTCTCAATTCACCATTCCCTTGTATTTCTTATCGTAGTACTAGTTCCATGAGATTGCAAGATGGCTACCAATAACTCCCAAGTCTATATGTTCCTTGTTCATAATACCACAGAGTCTGTGTGCTAGCATTCCAAGCACGAACTCTGAGATTCATTCAAATTGGGTAAACTTAGATACTGTCTTCTCCCCATAAACCTTCTCAGAGGTTAGAAGGGTAGAATGTGTTGGTGAATTAAGCAAATCAGTGCTACTTCTTAAATACATGGGCTGCATGGTGAAAGTGTTTATACCTCAAAGATATTAGGGTCTCAGGATGGAGGAGGAGGAGGAGCAATAATCAAATGGAGGAAGAAGAATAACAAGAAGTAGGCAACAAACATCTGTTGACTATTGTTAGCTTGGTTAGTTTCTATTACTTTTTGTGTTTAGTTTTTGTTACTTTTTATTTCATTATTGTATGTGTGTGTGTGTGTGTGTGTGTGTGTGTGTGTAATTTTATCAGTACTGAGGATTGAACCCTGGGCCTTTGCATGCTAAGAAAGTGCTCTGTCATTGATCTATATTCCCAGCCTACTTTTTTACTTTCAACCCAAGAGTCATAATAAAAATATACAGGCCATAACTGTTAGGAGAGGAAAGCAGATTAAATTTATGGAGACTGTAAGAAGAAATTAAGGAGGGTGCTTATGTACCCTCCAGCAAGGGTTACCTTTAGGGTGAATCAGCAGGAGTCCTTGAGACCTCCGTCATAACAAAACCCTGTACTAGTACCAGAATCTAGTTACAGGGGCTCAGCATTGGTGTGAGGATGGTGTCAATCATGAGAAACAAATTTCTGCTTTGGAGGGGAGAGGGATTTAGCCTTCACAGAGGTAAAGATGGTAGTAGAAAAAAAGAGGTCATAGCAGGTAGGTGGGAGCTGCAAAGGAACTCAGTTTTTACTGAAGCCACCTCAATGCAAGCATAAGTAAGCAGAAAAAAGGAGGACATCAACATCGCCCACACACCCAATGCAAAGATCTCCTGCTCACTGGTGGCTATGTCAGCATAGGCTGAAGGCATCAACCTGGCATCTCAGCCATCTCTACAGGACACATGTAAAGTGAAGACCATGCATATGAGGAGGAGCAAGAAGTCTTTGTCCTAGCTTCCCCTAGAGATCTTAGCATACAGGTCAGTTTATCAGAACAGATTAGCAGAGAGATGGGGAGAGTAGTGGCCAGATAGCAGCATATGGTCAGGATGGCCAGGAAGATCTAGAATTAGCAAAATGTAGATCTGTGCACATACCCTAGAAGACCAGGCCTAGGAAGCTGTACAGAATCTGGAGCTGGATGCTGCAAAAACAGAAAATTTCAAGGGACAGGAGTTTCTCCAGGAAGAAGTACATGGATGGCTATTGTGGAGGTCCAGCCACATTGAGGCAATAGTGAGCCCAATGCTCAGTAAAATTAATATAGTTAAATATAGCTGCCTTGTCAGCCAGATGCAGTAGTGCATGCATGTAATTCTAGCAACTTGGCTGAGACGAGAGGATTGCAAGTTTGAGGTTAGCCTCAGCAACTTAGTGAGACCCTGTCTGGGGCTGGGGATGTAGCTCAGTGGTAAAGCACTCCTGGGTTAAATCCTCATTACACAAATAAGTAAATAAATAATTAAATAAATAAATAATAAATTTGCCTTGCAGCAGACATACTGTCCTATGTTGTCCACAGAGAGTAGATGCCAGCTCAGGCTGGCCAGATGCCTAGAGAACATAGACTGTCAGCACACTGCCATCCCTGAGCTCATGTCCTAGGAACAGTGACTGTGGAGCAGTCAGACAACTGCTGGAAAACAGTGACAGACTAGGATGTGTTCCTGAAAAGTGTCTTATATTTCAAAATATAGGATCTTGGGCATTACAAAGTTTTTTTTCATGTTCATTATTTCAGTTAATTCTCATGAATTATATAGATAAGGAAATTGATACAGATAAGGAAAATGAACTTTAGAAAAAAATGAGTGATAAACTTAACTAAACAACACTAGTGAGGTAGTAATATGAGATTAGATAACAAAGTTTTCTACTTCCACTGAAGTACCACATTTCCCCCAGGGTTGAGCACATGCTAAAAGTGCTTATTGGGAGGGTTGCTTTTGTCTTAGAGGATTGCCTGCCTCGCCTTTACCTTCCTCCAAGATAGGCTCACCATTAAGACAAAGCAGAACTCAGTGTTGGTAGATGAATTCACTACTCCCCTACCTTAACTCATATACTTTCCACACTTTCCTCTTCTTAGCCAAGATCCTGGAAAGGACAATTTCCCTAAAAATTCAGAAGGACAGTATCGGACCAAAGTTACTATGTCTTGTTATATCTTCCTTGTAAGTAATATATTAGTTCATCCTTATGTGTGGCTTTCTATTGAAATTTTAAATAGAAAATTCCAGGAATAAGCCATTCATAACTTTTAAGTTGTATCCCATTCTGAGTAGGGTGATGAAATCTCATGCTGTCCTGTTCCATCCAGTGCAGAACGTTTTTCATCACTTTGTCCATTGTCCCTTGTTGTATGTATCCACTGCCTTTGTTAGTCACTTGGTAGCCATCTTGGCTATCAGATTGACTGTGTTATTGCCGTGCTTATGTTCCAGTAAGAAGGCCAATGGTAGCCTTCCTTCTTCATAATGCCTATGTCAGTCACCTCACTTCATCTCATCATGTGGGCATTGTGTCTCTTGTCCTCATCACAAGAAGGGTGAAGAAAATATTTTGAGAAGCATACAAGAAAATATTTTGGGAGAGAAAGACCACATTTACATTAATTTTGTTATATTATAGTTGCTGTTATATTGTTATTGTTGTTATCCTCTTTCTGTGCCTAATTTATAAATTAATCTTTATCATAGTATATATAGGAAAAACAGTATATATAGGATTTGGTCCTACCTGTTCTTTCAGGCATCCACTGGAGTCTTGGCCTCCTTTTTAGCCACAATGTCCCTGTTGTGCTCCACACATGCTGTGTACCTAGTAGATGGTCAGTGGAGGTGGTGAATGCACACAGAGGAGACTCAAGGCCCTGGTCAATAACAGCCATCATCTCCCAATTTCTTTGAGAGAGAAGAAAGTTCTATGAAATATTGAGGAAGTATCTTATACTCCTCAAATGGGAACCTCCCTGAATATAATTGTTGATTGCTCAGTCCCACTAAAACTGGAGTTTTTCTGCTTCTGCTGGTGGGTGGGGTCTGCATAAGTTGCAGGCTTCTGCAGCTAAGACAGTCCATTTTAGTGTTAGCAGCTAATCAAGGCAGGGGATGCCCGCCAGCATCAGCTGCAAGGGTCACAACTGGTAAACCTGGATTCTTCTCCACTATCACCAAGTGGCATGTAGCAGCTCTTAATGGCAGGCTATGCCCTCCAGTGTCACAGCAGATCCAGCAGCTAACCACTAATTTCTTTCTGGGTTCTTATCTCCCAAATCCAAAGAATGAAATTTACCAACAGTAGAAAGCAAAAGTGAAAGGAGTAGTATTTATTTAGGTATGAAAATAGAAACAGAACTCTTGCAAGGTGAGGAGGACCTGATAGCAGGTTGCTACTTGAGTGTGCTGATCTAGGTATTTATATAGCTCTTGGGTCAATGCTGTTGATCCAAATTTATGTTATTCAGGTTTCAAAGAAACATACCAACACTATTACATAGCTCTTGAGTCTAAACTTTCCTCCATTTGGGTCTTCTCTCACTTTCATTTTCACACGGTTTATCAGGCCCAGACTGCTGAGCGGCAACAGCTTGGTGCACCCTGGATCCCCTTAGCCTGCACTCCAGCCTGCACTCCAGCCTGCAGGGGTCGCCGCTCCACCGATGCTTCTCAGTGGGGATTAGTGGGCTAGCTGCAGTAGCAAGCAGTGAGAGCAACTCATTGTCAGCGTTTCTAACAATTATTATTATCTGATTATTAAAATAGGTTGGGTGCTGCTGTTGTATAGCACCCAACCCTTTCTCTGATCTCTCAATGTTACCCCACCATCAAGTATTAGTGAATAATGGTGATTAATTTTGATTTGTTTTTATAACACTGTCCTTCATCTTCTCCTGACTCTTCTGAGCAGATGGTATAGTAGTTTTGAGAACTGGAATGGAGTAAAATCTGAAAGGAGGAGAGGTATATTTATTTTTCCAATATGAGGTGAAATAATCCTGAATGTTAAAGTAAATGTACACATTTTTGATTGTACGTAGTTATCATAGCTATGATTATAATGAAACTCTATATGGCTTTTATATCCTGCTTCCTATTTTATTAAACCTTTTCACCTGTATTATTTGATCCTTAGAGAGATACTTAGAGATAGATAGGGGGTATTATAATCCCAGTCTTACCGATGGGCTACTTCTCTGGTGTTCACCCCAGTTAGGATTCATACTCAACTTTTCTCCAAACCAGTCTTTGTCAAAGCATAAGTGATCAGTGCACAATGACTTATGGGTGGCCAGATAAAATGGTCAATTCAACTAACTTGAATAAGAAGCATCATTTGCCAGAGCTGATTATTTCTTCCTTTGTCAAATATATGTATCACTTGGCCCTAAGGACCTCACCTTCTTTTGGGTTTCTTGCTGTACTCATTGTCACTTTCAATTCCTCCTTGTCTTTTCCACTTCTAATTGCTGGAGCTCCCCAGACCTAAGTGCTTTCTCCTCAGTTAAATCTACACTCACTCCCCGGGAATTTTAGCAAGTCTGTCAGTTTAAATACATATATGCTAATAACACTTAAATTTAAATACAGATGTTCTCTGACTTAATAATGATTCAACTTATAATCTTTTGACTTTACAATGGTGCAAAAGAGATGTGCACTCAGTAGAGACTATACATTGAATTTTAAATTTTGATCTTTTCTCAGGCTAGTGATTTGCTGTATAAGTCTCTCATGCTCGGCAGTGCAATCAGTGAGTCACAGCTCATGAGGGGCAGTCACTAATACTCTACAGTAGACTATGTTGCTGAGATAGGATGTTCAGTAAGTTAGTTGCATTAAGTGCATTTTTGATTTATGATAGTTGCAACTTACAATGGGTTTATGAGGACATTATCCTATCTCAAGGGAAGAATCCTCCTAGCCGGGCACGGTGGCGCAAGCCTGTAATCCCAGCACTTAGGGAGGCTAAGACAGGAGAATCGCGAGTTCAAAGCCAGCCTCAGCAAAGGCGAGGCACTAAGCAACTCAGTGAGATCCTGTCTCTACATAAAACACAAAATAGGGCTGGGGATGTGGCTCAGTGGTCGAGTGCCCCTGAGTTCAATCCCTGGTACCAAAAAAAAAAAAAGAAAGAAAAAAGAAAAAGCTCTGAAAGGACAAAATAGGAAGTTAGATGAATGGTGAACATTAACAGGCAATGGAGTAAGAAAAAGAATTGTGAGGACAAGACACAGTGTGTGGAACCAAATCAAGAAAATAAAGAGCCCAGCAGTGAAGATTTTCCTTGCTCCTAATGCGGTTTCCTCCTGTGCTTAAGAGAGAGACAAAATAATAAAGAAATTAAGACTAAAAGAGGTATGCCAAAGACAGAAACCTTCATTATAATAGACCAAAACACTGACAGATTCAACCTAAATATAAACCACACACAGACAGGAATGTCTTGAAGACTTGGGTCTTTGAGGTCGATGGAAATCCTTGCTGCAGGCTCTTGGCAGCACACATACAATATGTGCTCCCTGGTTTAACCCCTCCATTATTGTGTGATTGTTTTCAACATCACCTAAAATGCACCCTTTTGTTTTCCACTTATCTCTCCAGTTTTTGAAGGATTACTTTGTTTTAATTTTTTTTTGTAGTTGTAGATGGATAGCATGCCTTTATTTTATTTATTTTTATGTGGGGCTAAGGATCAAACACAGTGCTAGGCAAGCGCTCTGCCACTGACCTACAGCCCCAGCCCCATTGAAGGATTACTTTTTTTTAAAAAAAATTTTTTTAGTTGTTGATGGATCTTTATTTTATTCATTTATTATTTATATGTGGTGCTGAGGATCGAACCCAGTGCCTCACGCATGCTAAGCGAGCACGCTACCACTGGGCCACAACCCCAGCCCAAGGATTACTTTTGAGACACAAGCACTGGCCTTCCAAAACCATCTGAGTTCGGCATGGCCATTTTGTTACATATGTGACTCCTGTATACCTGAATGCATACCTGTTGAAATGCAAGCGTTTTGAAGAAAACAAACACATCTGCTTATATACTCAACAGCAATCATCACTTTCCCCATTGCCGCCATGGGGACTGCCCACAAGAGGTAACACTGCCTTTCCCTTAGAGAAGGCCACACTACAGCACAGTGTTTTTTATCTGGAGTCTTCATAGTATCATACAGCAGAGGCCAAATGTTTTCATTTATTCACCAAATACTTATTGATTTTTCTACTGTGGCAGTGAGTTGGTATGAGAGATTCAGTGGAGAAGAGGTATTATGAGTAGTGGTCGTTCTCACTCCTGTTTGCTCAGTATCTTAGCATCCAATGAAAAATGTTATTTGTCAATGGTGGTAGAAATTCTTCATCTTTCAGGGATCCACCAAATACCATACATTCTTTCTCTGTCATACATACTCCACACCTATAGGCTCCACATCCATGGATTTGACCAACTATGGATCAAAAATATTTGAAAAAAATTGTGTCTGCATTGAATATATACAGACTTTTTATTATCATTTCCTCCTAAATACAATTTACATGATACTTACATTGCATTACATATTATAAATTATCCGGATTCAAAGGATACAGAGGATGTGCATAGGTTATATTCAAATACTATACACCTTATATAAGGGATTTGACATCCATGAACTTTGGTATCTTTAGGGGATGGGGGAATCTTGGAACCAATACTCCATGGGCACAGAGGAAAAACAATATATATAAACTCATACACATACACACATACATACTTTCATATAGGCACACACACAGCTTGGCACAAAGTATGTGTTTCATAAATCATTGACATTAAGGTGGTGATAGTGGCAATAAGTAAAAACTAATTCATCCCTGTATTCCTAGATAGGATTCAAATTAAGACATTGTTTGTGGGCTTCTCACCAGGGACAATCTTCCCCCCAACCCATACATTTTTGGTTTGCACACTAATGGAGGTGGGGTTTTCTACTGGTAGGTAGAGGCCAGGAATGCTGCTGAACATCCTATAATGCACAGGACAGTTCCCCAAAACAAAGAATTATCTGGTTTTGCTTCCCAACAGCTGGATGTTCTTGGACCCTGACCTGGAGGGTGTCATCACCTTTCTTCTAATAGTGCTGACCTGATGCTCTCTCAGATCATTCCTTACAGGTCATCCATGCTGATTGCCAATGTTTTCTTATCCTTGGGCCCCTCTTACTCAGCAGACCAAGGGTCTTGCATTTGGTTCAATTGGAAATGATAACAATATTTATATCTCAGCTACTATGGAACAGGCCTGTTTTAAATCCTTTACATTAGCTCAATCCTCACAACACTATGAGGATAGTAACTACTACAACCTCAGATTACAGATGAAACTGAGACATCAACGGTTCAAGCAACTTCCCCAAGCTGACACACAGGGATTGTGAGTGGTAGTTGGGATCAACCTCCAGGGTTCTTGTTCTTAAATTCCACACTGTATACCTCTCAGTCCACAAATTGGGTTGGACACTAACAGTCGTCAGTTAACAAAGTGTGTTCACATTAAGGAGGAAGCACATGCTTACCAAGGTGAAGAAAGTTCTGGCTTTAGATTGGTTATCACCTATGTGTCAAGAGATTACAAAATGTCAGTCCAAAAATCCACTCACACGAAATGGTGGACATGTAATTGGGATGCAGCAACAGAATAGAGTGGTCCAGATGGTGGAATGAGACAGACATCATTACCCTAGGTACATGTATGATTGCACAAATGGTGTGACTCTACTTTGTGTACAGAGAATTGAACAATTGTGCTCCATTTGTGTACAATGAATCAAAGAACATTCTGCTGTCATGTATAACTGATTAGAACAAATAAAAATAAAAAATTGAAAAACAAAAGAGGAACAGAAAATAGAGTGGTCCACTGAAAACTCCCCTGGTGCCAATGGGAATGTCACTTGCTAAAAACGAAAACCAAACAAAATCCTATAAGCCTCAAAGAAGGGAGAGACAGGGCTGGGATTGTAGCTCTGTGGTAGAGTTCCTGCCTAGCACCTGTGAGTCAACGGGTTCAATCCTCAGCACTACATTAAAAAATAAATAAAATAAAGGCATTGGGTCCATCTGTAACTAAAAAAATAAATTAAAAAAAAAAAAAAGAAGAGACAAACATAGTTACTTGTGTTTCATTTAAAGCATACCCAGTGTATGAAAATTCATGTTTACAGACAAGATGAACAAAATGATCTTATTCCTATTACTAAAGGAGTCCATTTAAAAAAGGAGGAGGAGGACATATAGAGGAGAAAGGTGGGGGAAGCTAGAGGAAGAGGAGTTATCTGGCATGGATGTCAATGGTGTTTGCATGGGTTAGAATTATAACTAGGGTCTGTCACTGTTCTTTTCTAATTATTTAAAAACTAAGCCAGGTGCGGTGGCGCAAGCCTGTAATCCCAGCACTTAGGGAGGCTGAGACAGGAGAATTGCGAGTTCAAAGCCAACCTCAGCAATGGTGAGGCACTAAGCAACTCAGTGAAACCCTGTCTCTACATAAAACACAAAATAGGGCTAGGGATGTGGCTCAGTAGTTACGTGCCCCTGAGTTCCATCCCCAGTACCCCCTCGCCCCCCACAAAAACAACAAAACTTAAAGGTATCTGATGCTAAAACAACAACAAAGGAACATGACTCAGTGGGAATGCAAGCTGAGGCCCTTAGAAGCCCATCACATATGAACTAGAGGTTCAGTGTGGGTTCTGGAGACAGCTCATCTGAGTAAAATGCCAGGTCTTCCTCTTACCTGTGTGAACTTGAGCAAGTCACTCACTTCACTCTCTATGCTTTGGATTCTTCAACTGTTAAACAGAGGATAATAATGGTCCTTCCCTAAGAGGTCATGTCAGTAGTATGATGGACATCAGTGCCTAATCTTCATGAGCACTACACGTTAGCTACTACTTTTACCAACCATTGACTTTGTCAGGTCACTGATTTGTAGCCATCTTAGTATATTTAATTCCTAAAACTGTATAATGAGAATTTCTATTTCACAGAGTAGTTGATGAGGATTAAATAAGAGAATAACAATTAAAAATTATGAAACATCATACAATTTTAAGTGGGTACAATTTTAGGGAGCCCTGTATCCACTTCTTGTACCACATACATAAAAATTATGCTCCTGGACTGGGTAGGAGCATTCTTTAGTATCTGGAGCAAAATCAAGTTGTAATTTGCCTAAATAAACTTAAAACAAATTTTTTTTGGGTGCTGGGGATTGAATCTCAACTCCTCCCACATGCTAAGCAAGCACTCTACACTGAAGCTATCCCCACTCAGCCCACTAAAAAACTTAAAAAAAAAAAAAAAAACCCAAAATTTTTTTGGTGGTTGACAGAGGATCAGCAGACTCCAAGATATGGAGGAAAAAACTAAGGCTAAGTCTACAATATCTTTTCTGTGTCTCTGCTTCTACTGCCTGTAGCTCAGTTTTAACACGTACAGCCAGGTGAAAGATGGTCAAAAAAGATAAGAAATGCCAGGTTTGGTGGTGCTTGTCTATAATCCCAGTGACTCAGGAGGCCAAGACAGGAGAATCACTAAGTTCTGGGCCATCCTCAGCAGCTTAGCAAGGCCTTAAGCAACTAAATGAGGCTCTGTCTCAAAATAAAAAATAAAAAGGGCCGGAGATGTGGCTCAGTGGTTAAGTATGCCTGGGTTCAATCTCTGGTACCAAAAACAAAAAACAAAAACAAAAAGGGGTGGGGGACAAATGACATCCAAGAGCCCACGCACAGTAACACTAAAGTCTTCACAATCTGATTCTAGGATGAGACCACATTTTCTTTGACCTCAGTTCTACTTTCTACCAGTTCTGCTCTCTCTGTAATCTGTAAGGAACAGAAAGAAGGAACACCGGCATTTCTGCTTAGGGAGTGTTTAGATGAATACTGGGAAGAGATGGGACTGAGAAGCACCACTAAGGTTTTTCACCTCACATAACCATGCATACCTTTCTCCTCCCCATCTGAACACCTACTCCACAATCTAACATGCTCTCCCTTCTACTGTCTGCAGGATTCAATACTGTTGATCCCTCTCCTGTAGATGCTCTTATCTCCTTGCTTCCTTGGAACCCTCTTTTTTTTCCGTTTACCCCTTCCCCTCAAAGTGTATGAAGAGAACAAGAATCCTACAGGCCTGCTTCCTGTTCTCTTTATACACTTTGAGCAAAGCAAGTGTGGTTGAAATGAAAACATTGATAGTGTGCCTGAAAATGAGGTCAGGGAGAATGACCCAGAACAAAGACTGCAGAGCTTGGATTCCACTTTGTCATGAAAAGCCATTAAAGGGGGTTTTGAACAAGTTTTGTTCATATTTCGTTTTTAAAAGATAACTGGTTTGTGACTGAAGGGGACAAAAGTGGAATGGAGAGATGACTATAACAAAGGCAGATGAGCAATGATGTTGGCTTAACCAGGGTGGTGCTGGTAGAGGTGGTGAGAAGGGGTCAGATATGGGATATTAGAATGGTAGGAACTGGAGCAATATTTTGTTATTTTTTTAGTTTCTACTATTTGAAATTTTCTACAGTAAAAAGATAAAACAAAAATGAAGAACATTGGAGCTTTCTTATAAAGATCTCTCTGGCTAGCGGGGCTGGGATATAGCTTAGCTGGGAGAGTGCTCGCCTCACATGCACAAGATCCTGGGTTCAATTTCTAGCACCACTAAAAACCCCCAAAAAACAACAACAAAAAACCCTTTCTGGCTAGCATGTCTAGAAAAGATGAGGGCTTAATTTTGTCTGTGTGAGTATGGTTTGAAATGGCTTGTGCTCTCCAAAAACCCCATTGTGAGGTACTAAGAAGATGGAAACTTAAATCCAACTATGGTGATTAGTAGTTGGGCCTTTGAGAATTTATCAGGATTTAAATAAGGTCACTCGGGTGGAACCCCATAATTGAAGACTGGTGGGTTTATAAGAGGGAGAGAGACCAGGGGACCCAATGACACATGCACACTTGCCATGCGAGGCCCTCTGCTGCCATCAAGACCATCACTAGATATAATCCCTAGACCTTGGACCAGAGCCATGAGCCAAAGTAAATCTCTTCTCTTTATAATCCAATTTGTAGTATGATTATTAGCAACATAAAACAGACTATGACACTGAGTTAGGGCTTCCAGAAAAAGCTTAAGAGCCCTGCAACAAAATCTTTTCTCTCTGGAGAGAAGAGAGGATCATCATCTGTTCATATTACGCAAAATGGAAAGCAAGTGGTAAATTTTCAAGAAAAGGATGAAAGGACTTTTACAAATAAAGATTCTGCTTCTTCTAACATCCTGACAATCATGCTGGCTCAGATATTTGGGAGGAAAATTCATGTATATGAGCCAGTGTTCTCAGGAAATCAGAGATTGGTTGGTGACCCAAGAAAACCTGAACAAAAACTATGTGGAGAGAATTTTTCCCTGAGCTCAGAGAAACCCATGGTTAGTATCTAACAGCAGAGTTTAAAACTCCAGTTTTGGCCTGGGATTGTGGCTCAGTAGTAGAGCACTTGTCTCGCATGCGTGAGGCACTGGGTTCGATCCTCAGCACCACATAAAAAATAAATAAAAATAAAGATATTAAAAAAACCAAAAACAAACAAACAAAAAAAACCAACTCCAGTTTTCAACAGAACAAACTGCCAACATTGCCTATGGAGAAACTGTGAAACTAGTTTTGATTTTAAGGTGATGTGCACTGGTGTGTGTATGTCAATTAATTTTATCAAGGTACAATTTGTATACAATAAAATCCACCCATTTATGTGAGCAATTCAATGAATGTGGTCATGTAGTCACAACTGAGATAGAAAATTTCCATTCCTCAGGCTGGTCTGAAGGTAATGAATTATCTCAATTGACTGATCAAAATACAGAAAATTGCCATCCCTTATGCCACTTCAGTCACCTCCCGCCCCACTAACAACCACTAAACTGCTTTTTCTCATTACAGATTTGCCTTTTCTAGAATTTTCTATACTTTATGCAGCATTTTGAGCCCAAATTCTTTCACTTGGTACAATGCTTTTGCAATTCATCCTGTTGTTTTCTCAGCAGTTTCTTTTTATTGTGAAAAAACTATTCTATTGTATCTCCAGTTTGTTTTACTTTTTCACCTACTGATGGACACTTAGGTTGTCTTCATTCTATTATGCCTGTTATAAGTTTGCTATGAACTTTCATGTAAAGGCTGTGAGTGAACATAATTTTCACTATTCATAAATAAACTCCTAGAAGTGGAAATGCCATGCTATGGGATAAGTTTGTCTTACTTTATAGGAACAGCCAAATTGTTTTTCCAAGGGCTATACCATTTTCCATTTCCATTAGTAATTTGATCCCTATTCTTGTCAATTTGAATTTTAGAGATAGGGCTACCTAGAACTTAAAGGAAATATAAAAACATAAGGCACATAATTTCAAGAGAAACAAGAATTCCAATTTCTCAAGAGAATGTAAACAAAAGAAAACATGCCCTGTTTGGATAAACATAAAATTCTTGCAGTTAAAAATGCTGGAGAGGATACACAGTTCTAATAATACTGGC
This sequence comes from Geosciurus inauris, assembly GCA_004024805.1. Lineage (NCBI taxonomy): Eukaryota > Metazoa > Chordata > Mammalia > Rodentia > Sciuridae > Geosciurus > Geosciurus inauris. Next base: position 23,291 of record PVHX01008991.1, on the reverse strand, counting down.
TAAATTACAAAGTACAGATGTTTTCATTCTATTATCAACCAGAATAATAATCCACTTATTGTATAGCATAACAAAGTGCCTGATACTTAAATACTTTAAATGGATGAATGATTTTTCAGCAAGGGAACATATCTGAATAACCTTGCTTTCAATTTCCTTCACGAGATATAGAAATAATTATACTAAAAATATTTAAGTCTTTACAGTACAAGTACTCAAAGACCTGAACAGGTTCGTGTCACTTAATGGGGATCTTTCCTGTGAACCCGCTGATGGATGTGAAGGTTGGAGCTCTGGCTGAAGCCCTTTCCACATTTGCTGCACTCATAGGGTTTCTCTCCAGTATGTACTCTCTGGTGGATGAGGAGTTTGGAACTCTGGCTAAACCCTTTCCCACACTTGCCACAGTGATAGGGCTTCTCCCCAGTGTGGACCCTGAGATGGATGCGAAGGTCCGAGCTCTGGCTGAAGCCCTTTCCACACTCATAGCACTGGTAAGGCTTCTCTCCTGTGTGGATGCATCGGTGAATGTGAAGGTTTGAGCTCTGACTGAAGCCCTTCCCACACTCTCCACACTTGTAGGGCCTCTCTCCTGTGTGGACTCGCTGGTGGATGTGCAGGTTTGAGCGCTGACTGAAGCTCATACCACACTCTCCACACTCATAGGGTTTCTCCCCAGTATGGACTCGCTGGTGGATGTGCAGTTTGGAGCTCTGACTGAAGCCCTTCCCACACTTATCACACTTATAAGGTTTCTCGCCTGTGTGGACTGCATGGTGGATAAGCAGACTTGAGCTCCTGGTGAAGCCCTTCCCACACTTGTCACACTTATAAGGTTTCTCATCTGTGTGGACTGCTTGATGGATCAGTAGACTTGAGCTCCTAGTGAAGCCCTTCCCACACTGCTCACATTTATAGGGCTTTTCTTCTGTGTGGTCTCTCCGATGGAGTGGTAGTTCTGAGTTTTGACTGAAGTCCTTGCCACACCCACTACATTTGCATTGTTTCTCGGCAGTATGGATTTTTTCAGAGGGATGAGCATCTGGACTAGTATTTGTCATTTTCCCACAGTCAATCTGGTTATAGGATTGTGCCTCTGTGTGAGCTCTCTGATGACTGCAGCTGACTAACTGAGATTTCCATCTATAGATATCTTCACAGTTACAGTCAAAGGGATCCAAAGAGCCCTCCAACTGGTTACTCTGGCAATTTGCCTCATGACCAAACAATGGTGACTCCAGTTCTGTTACATCAGACACAAGTTTAACTTGAAAGTTTTCTGAACAATGGTTCATAGGAAGATTTTCCCCTCTTATCATTTTTCTCTCACTTACAAAGAGACTTCTGTTCTCCTGAGGATCTTGAAGTTCATTCCTACAGAATTTCATAGGAGAGTCTTGTGTGGCCATTTGGCTTGGGACTATCAAAGACAAATATATTTCACTTGCAATGTTTTTGAAATCATCACTTTGAAGAGTAACCACATTGTTCCTGTTTCTGGAACCATGACAAGATGCTTCTCTCTACTTTTGACACAGGGAAAGATCTCAGGATCCTCATGTATTTCCCCTTAGGGATTTACAATGTAATCCAGATTCCAGGTATTGTATTGTCATCTGTCCCAAAATTAGCCAATAGATTCCATAACAGATCCTGAAGTTCTTTCTCTTGATTTTCCACAGAACTTTCATTCAGGTCTCCTAGGGAACAAGAAGAATTTAGTGATAAGGACCAAGGGTAAATTTCAAGATATCAGAACAGGAGTAACTAAGGCCTGAAGACTTGGTAACTAGGAGAAAGTTCAGCTTGTCTTTCTAGTCATGTCCTTGGGTTAATGTCAGAAGAGAAAGACTTGAGTTCAAGGCCAATAATCCTCAAGAGGTTACTGAATCCTACATCTTTCCTTCTCACAAACACCATTTCATTTTATTGCATCTTGTTTTAACAGATTTCTATTTTATTGGTACTCTACTTTCACAGGTGTTAAGATATAAGAAAGGAAGTAGAAATCTTTCTGCTTAGCAAGCTAGAGGTTCCTGGGATGAAAGACAAATATATCAACAATGATAATACCAAGGTAAGTGGTACAGATGTATATATAATATAATAAATGCACAACTAGCCATGAGAGAACAAAATAGGGGAAATCGACTCAAACTCTGGGTCCTTGGAAAGATTTCTCAGAGAATATGATAGCTAAAGGGAAAACAAAAATGAAATGTCTCAATGGCTTGGGAGAATGAGGCCCTAAGCAACTTAGCAAGACCCTGTCTTTAACACTTTACGGAAGAAATATGCTCGGTCGACAAATACATGAAAAAATGTTCAACAACTCTAGCAATTAGAGAAATACAAATTAAAACTCTACTGAGATTTCATCTCACTCCAGTCAGAATGGCAACTATCAAGAATACAAGTAATAATAAATGTTGTTGAGGATATGGGAAAAGGCACACTCATACATTGCTGGTGGGACTGCAAATTGGTGCAACCACTCTGGAAAGCAGTGTAGAGATTCCTCAGAAAGCTTGGAATGGAGCCATCATTTGACCCAGTTATCCCACTTCTCGGTTTATACCCAAAGGACTTAAAATCAGCATACTACAGCGACACAGCCACATCAATGTTTATAGGAGCTCAATTCACAAAAGCTAAGCTATGAAACCAACCTAGGTGCCCTTCAACAGACAAATGGATAAAGAAAATGTGATACATATACACAATGGAATATTACTTAGCCTTAAAGAAGAATGAAATTATGGCATTTGCCAGTAAATGGATGGGACTGGAGACTATCATGCCAAGTGAAATAAGCCAATCTCGAAAAACCAAAAGTTGAATTTTCTCTCTGATATGTGGATACTAACTCACAACAGGCTGTGATAGGGGAGTGGAGGTTCACTGCATTGGAGGGGGCGGGGATGGGAAAGACAGTAGCATGAATTGGACATAACTTTCCTATGTTCATATATGAATACATGACCAGTAACTCCACATCATGTACAACCACAAAAATTGGAAGTTATGGGCTGGGGATGTAGCTCAGTTGGTAGAGTGCTTGCCTCACATGCACAAGGTCCTGGGTTCAATCCCCAGCACCACAAGGGAAAAAAAGAAAAACAGAAGTTATACTCCATGTATGTATGATAAAGTCAAAATACATTCTACTGTGATATATAACTAAAAAGAACAAATAAAAAATTATAGAAAAAGAGACCCTGTATCAAAATTAAAAATTTAAAAGAAAAAAAAAAAGAGCTAGGGATGTTGCTCAGTGGTTAAGCACCCCTGGCTTTAATCCTTGATACCAAAAAAAAAGTGAAATGTGAAGAGAACATATATGTTCAGAAAAACTCAAAGTAGCTCACTGTGAAGCACATAAAAAGAAAGGTAACAGTGAGCCTGGAGGGTGTAGTTCGGTGGAAGAGTACATGCCTAGCATGTACAAGGCCCTGGAGCTCTATCACCAATCGTTTTCTCTCTCTCTCCCCTTCTCTTTCACTTTCTCTCTCACACACAAAGCAAGAGGCAGAGCAAAAGGCTTGATGTCTGGCACTAAGGTCTTCTGGCCAAACCTTGCATTGACTGAAACCTATTAAACGATTTAAATTTAGGGTGAAATAACTGTGATTATAAACACCACTGAAAAGCAAGACTTTAGGTAGAGAGACAGTTGTTATAGCAATTTATAAAAAAAATGGTAAGAGTGATGTGACGAGACAGGGAGAAATTCATTCTAAATCATGTGATAAAAAATTAAACCTAGAAGTCTAGGGGAAAGAGACCCTAAGCATGCTCCCCGGGTTCCCTGTCTGAGTGACTGGTGTTGGTGCTATATAGGATAGGAAGTGAAAGGGGAAAAGATTGAAATGGGGAAAGAGAACAGATAACAAACTTAAAATTTGACTTGTTTAATTTGTGGTGCTGGTGGAATGTTGTTATAGTACTGGTCAGGACCGGAGAGCTACATGGGTCTAGAATCCTAAGAGAACTGTGCTCAGAATAGAGTTTACTTACTGGCATGTATGCTATTTAAAAGATTCCATGTAAATATATTACTATTACAATAAAATGGCAAAAAGAAATCCTTCCTTAATGGTATTGAAAAAAGAGGAAGATTGCAATTATAATAGAAAGGTTGAAGAACTCCTAGATGATAAAAAACAGATAGATTAGGAATGATGAGGAAATTAGAGAAAAAAGTACACAGCTCAAATCATGCAGAGGAGAAGGATTTGGGTAAGAGTTTTTCAAGAAGTCGTAGAAATTCAAAACCAAACTCAGAATCAGCAATATAAAGCAAGACAGGCTTATTAATTCAAGTTCGGCATTCCAAATGGCTGGGTAGTTGTGGCCATTAGTAGCACTACTCTCCCAACATTCCTCTTAGCCACCAAAATTTCAGGTTTTGTGGCCAACAGCAGTGACCCCATATAAAGTCTCAAGAACAAAATATGATCTATCTGCCAAAGGCTCCTAATAATGTCACTTGGGCTGAAGAGAGAAGCAGAGGTTGAGTTAATGTTGAATCTACACATGACTGGACTGATTAAGGTACAAAAAGAAGCAACTGACTCCATATGTGTCCAGGATAAAGCCTTATGGCTATCTCTGAAGTGGACTTTCTGAGAAAGCAGATATCCTAGAGCTAGAGCTGGAGAAGCAGGACTTGGCCCAAGTAACTTACGGGAACAAAGAAGTGGCCTTAAAAAGTGTCCTCTACCGGGCTGGGGCTATGGCTCAGTGGTTGAGCGCTTGCCTAGCATACATGAGGCACTGGGTTCGATCCTCAGCACCACATATAAATAACAAATGAATAAAATAAAGATCCATCAACAACTAAAAAAATTAAAAAAAAAAAAAAAAAAAAAAGTGGCCTCTACCATCCAATATGTGGATTTTCATTAGATTCCTCCCAAGCCCAATCAGCAGAGGAGTCCCTAAAGTAGAATACACATGTGCCACAGCGGTAAAGCATTGGCTGAGGATGCACTGTACAGCATCATACTGAGAACAAAAGACTTTAAAAAAATATATAAGGAGACAATTAAAAAAATATATAAGCAGACTAAAAAAAAAAACTATCAAGAGGCACAAACTCAAGAAACAGTGAACAGAGGAAATAGGATTTTAAAGGTACATAATTAAAATGCCAGAGAAATCAGAGGATATCACATTTAAATACAATTAAATAATATAACATACTGCTATAAAAAATAAATAATTCTTCTAAAAAATGATTAACCATAAATAATACCTACTGTAAGCCGGGCATGGTGGCTGAAGCCTGTAATCCCAGCACTTTGGGAGGCTGAGACAGGAGAATCGCAAGTTCAAAGCCAGTCTCAGCAACAGCGAGGCGCTAAGCACCTCAGTGAGACCCTGTTTCTACATAAAACACAAAATAGGGCTGGGGATGTGGCTCAGTGATAGAGTGCCCCTGAGTTCATTCCCCAGTACAAAAAAGAAAAAAAAAATACCTACTGTACCCAACCAAAGCACGCAAGCATTGTCCGCATAATTTTATGTTATAAGAACTAGTAGAACTTTTGCACATGAGGAAACTCAGGCTGAAAAAGCTTAAGTGACCTGTCTCACAGATAAGTATCAGGCTTATTTTAAGGCCTACAATCTAGATGGAGAGAATGGTGAAAAGAAAACATGGCTAAACTGGAAGATTGAGGGATTCTCCTAGAAGAAAGATAAAAGTAAAGGTCCATTTCCTTTTATTATGTATTATGAGGATAGTAATGGCAGAATAAAGTCAGAAAATTATCAAAGAAATAACACCCTCCTCCCCCAACTCAAGATTCAGGGCCTGCCGGGTGCAGTGGTGCACGCCTGTAATCCCAACACTTTGGGAGGCTGAGACAGGAGAATCACGAGTTCAAAACCAGCCTCAGCAACAGCAAGGCACTAAGCAACTCAGTGAGACCCCGTTTCTAAATAAAATACAAAATAGGGCTGGGGATGTGGCTCAGTGGTAGAGTACCCCTGAGTTCAAACCTCAGTACCAAAAAAAAAGCTATATCCTCATCTATGATATGAAGAAGTCAATAGAAAATATCAAATATTGATAAACTGGGAAATAGCAGTATATCACAATACTACAAATTAAAATTAAAATGATAAAGAGGTACTATTTCCCACCTTTTATGCCAGCATAAACCCAAAGTCTGAAGACATACTTCTCAAACTGGTATCACTCATCATGAAGCATGGACATTTTGACAGTTATCTATCAAAATCATAAATATGTGCACTCACATTCTAGATTTCCAGGCATTTATGAAATGGTATTTATATAAGGTTAATCACCTCATGTGACCTGTAAAAGACAGTGACTAGAATCTGGGTAGACAGTTGTTAGGGACACAAAGAAACTTTTCAATGTGTTCCCTCTCAAACTTCTTTCCTTAACCACGTGAATGCGTTTATTCTTTAAAAAGAGAGAGAAGAAACAGCTATCTAAGCATATGGTTTGGAATGAAGACACACTCAATAAAGAACAGCTGAAAGGATCACAACTGAGTGCCTTTAGGAAGCCTCAGTGTGGCTGGAGGAGGAGCAGATAAGGCAGAACTGCTTTTATCATAAGCCTTGTGTTCACTTACCTAGTGAATACCTATCACTATGTTTATAAATTTTTTTTTTTTTTTGGCACCAGGGATTGAATTCAGGGTACTCAACCACTGAGTCACATCCCCAGCCCTATTTTGTGTTTTATGTAGAGACAGGGTCTCACTGAGTTGTTTAGCAAGCCTTGGTGTTGCTGAGGCTGGCTTTGAACTCGTGATTCTCCTGTCTCAGCCTCCCAAAGTGCTGGGATTACAGGTGTGAGCCACCACGCCCGGCTGTGTTTACAAATAAGAGTAATGGGAAGAGTCAGGCACAGTGATGTACATCTGCAATCCCAGGGGCTTGGGAGGCTAAGAAAGGAGGATCACAAGTTTGAAGCCAGCCTCAGCAACTTAGTGAGACCTTGTCTGAAAATGAAAAATAAAGAAGCCTGGGCATATGGCTCAGTGGTAAAGAGGCCCTGGGTTGGATTCCTAGAACCAAAAGAGAGTAATGGGAAGAAAAAAATGAACAAAAAGAACATAACAACAAAAACCCACACTGACAAACAGAATAAAAAAGGAAAATGACAAAAGAAAAACCACTAATTTGGGGCCAAAATTATCAAATGATGAAAGGATATTGTTTCAACACCCTCACTGTATAATACTTGGGAATGATTAGTAGCTTCAGAAATTATAGGTATATGAAATCAGTGAAGGAGAAATTTTACTGATAGCTTTTCATAAGTAGTAACAAAACTTTGTGATTATCAGGGTTTTTAATATTTAAAATAACATGGCTGGGCATAGTGGCACATGCCTGTAATTTCAGTGGCTCAGGAGGCTGCGGCAGGAGGATACCAAATTCAAGGTCAGCCTAAGGCTGGCTGGGGCAACTTAGGGAGACCCTGTCTCAAAACAAAAAATAAAAAGTGCTGGGTAGGTAGCTCTGTGTTAAAGCAACCCTAGCAACAATGGAGCCCATACTCTGACCTTGCATTTATTAAACTCTATTGAGCCAATGATCTCAGCCTCATTTCATTAAATCACAATAACTCTAATCAGGGATAGTTTACTATTTGATTCCTTCACACTTCTTTCCATTTCATCCATCACCAACTCACTCCCACTCACTCTAGAACACATCTGTGGCTGCTCGAGTCTCTCCATCCTGCACTGTTTTTGCTAGAGTCCCAGGGATGATCATCTTCCACATGCACCAACCTTTTAATTACTCTGTTTCTACTTTCACTCCCCTGAACATAAAAGTTTTCCATACAACAGCTAGTGTATTTGTTGAAAATCATAAACCAGGTCAGGAATGAGACCTCCCAAGGTTTCTCAGTGGACATCAAATAAAATCCAGATCTTTCATCTTGGCCTGGAAGCTTCTGCAGAGCCAGTACTAAAGCAAGAATTAAGGAAAGGGAGTTAGTATAGACAGGTGATCAGGTGGGACGGGTCTGGGAAGTTGGAGACCGCCTCTGGTGTCCTGAGATGCTAATGCCTCCAGAGCCCTTTCTCCACCCATTACCAAGATTACCTGCCTATACTGTTCCTCCCAAAAGGTTAATGAAGCACCTCCTGAGCAGACAGGGAGATGTTAATTAATGATTCCTGGGCTGCATCTCCCTTCCCGCCCGGGATCACTCCACCTTTGGCTCTTCCAGCCCATCTGCTTCTCACTTTTTGGCCATCCCACCAGCACCCCTGCCCCCAACCCTGCACTAATCATATAGCCAGGATGGGAAAAGGAAGGAGCAAGATAAGAGGGGAAGAAGGCAGAACAAAGAAAATCTAAAATGTATAAAAGGGGCAGGATGCTCTCACTTCTTTGGCTACCAGGATACCAGCTATGGCCCCTTCTTCTTTCCAGGAGAAGTTTGTTACTATTCTTTAAATAAAACTTGCTTTCTATGCTTGCCTCAGTATTTAATCTTCACATCTGGAAATGGAACTTGTGTCACTGGCAATACATGTCACTTCCCCAACCTCAGCCGTACACTACTTTCTTTCTTTTTTTTTTAAATTTTTTTTTTTAGTTGTCCATGGACACAATATCTTTATTTATTTTTATGTGGTACTGAGGATCGAACCCAGCGCCTCACGCATGCAAGGCAAGCGCTCTACCACTGAGCTACAAACCCAGCCCGTACACTACTTTCTTAAGATTATACTTGGCCCCAGCAACCTTGCAGGTTCCTGAACCACATCAAGCTCATTCTCAAGGCCTTTGGCACTAGCTTCCCTCTCTGTCCCAAATGTTCTTTTTCACACCTCCACCCCAGTTCTTTATCACTCAGGTCTCAGCCCACCTACCGTCTCCTCTGAAAAGCATTTCCTTGACCAGCTAATCCACAGAAGCACCCAGTAATTATCATTTTCCAGTTAAATTTCTTCATTCTGCTTCCATCTTACCTCATTATCTATTCATTGGCTTTCTTATTTACTGTCTGATTCTTCTCCTAAGATTTAAGTTTCCTGGGACAAAGAGGCTGTCACTCTTTGCTGCATCCCTAAAGCCTCAAAGGCTGGAATATAAAAGGAGTCCAAATATTTATTAGGCTAATTTCAGATGTCTGTTTCTCTCCCGGGCTCTGTCTAATAGAGCAATACTTCCCAAACTATCTGCTGTGAAGAACCAGGACTTTGTGTTTTTTTTTTTTTTTTTAAATATTTTTTAGTTGTACATGGACACAGTGTCTTTATTTTTGTTTTACTTTTTTTTTTTTTTTTTTGGTACTGGAGATTGAACTCAGGGGTACTCGACCACTGAGCCACATCCCCAGCCCTATTTTGTGTTTTATGTAGAGACAGGGTCTCAGTGAGTTGCTTAGCGCCTTGCCATTGCTGAGGCTGGCTTTGAACTCGCGATTCTCCTGTCTCAGCCTCCCTAAGTGCTGGGATTACAGGCTTGCACCACCGCGCCCGGCTTGTTTTACTTATTTTTATGTGGTGCTGAGGATCAAACTCAGCGCCTCACACATGCGAGGCAAGCGCTCTGCCACTGAGCCACAACCTCAGCCCCCAGGACTTTGTTTTTTTAACAAACATTTACTCTCAATTTTGTACTTATGTTTGCATGGTTCATGGGCTGGCACCAGTCAAGAAGGCACACTTTGAAGAGTGATAGAATATATTAAAAATAATATGAGTCAAATGAAGACTAAAGTTAAATTATGGACCAGGAAATCCACAACACTTTTCAGAAGGCAGCATTGCCTCATAAATTTGATTAGCTTACACAGCTTCCACCTGAGGCTGAGGAGGCACCACTAACTCCCTCCTCAGAAACTGAGGACAGCCAGGCCTGCCATGCAGGAGACATATGACTTAACCAACTAGTCACCAGTGGAGAAGGTAAACGTGAGGAAAGCAGAAGGTTTCTCCCAAGCTTTCCTTTCAGTGACAGTACCTCCACTCTGCCTAAAAGCCTAGGCAAGAGAAGCCTGAGCAAAGGTGGGACAAAAGTGGAAATGGAGAATGCTGCCTTAGTGCTCCATCACCACAGCCTCTAGTGAAGCAGGGCCCAGTGAATATCAAGCAAGTGGATTTGTTGGAGTAGAGCTCAGGAGGAGAGCACTTAACTTGGCTTTGCATAAGCCTCTGGATTGCTCATCGCCCTTCCCACACTCGACAGGTCACTCTTCTCAACCAGACCTTTTCTTCTGGACTTTAGAAAGGTTTCTTTCTGCTCAAGCTAAAATCTCCTTGTGCATTTTGTGCATTCTAGATCAAATCCCTTCCTCTTTCTTCAGATTCAGATCCATCAATTATCTTTTCTTTTGTTTTTTATCCCTTCCCACTAGTCACCTGGATTGTTTAAGCCTCCTTCTCTACCTCAATATTCAAACCACTTCAGCTCTTGTCAGTTCTACCCTCTAAATTTCCTTCCAATGTGTTCCCTCTCCTCCATTACCAATGTCTTAGTAAGGTCATCATTTTTTTAAAAAACTTAGACCACAGTAACTCCTTACCAAACTTTCATAGTATAAGTTTTGTCATCTTTCAGTCCATAATCAGAGTTAGTAGTTTTTTAAGATCCTACAAATAAAGTGGCAGGAGGAAATATCTGCAGAGAATGGAAAGGATATGTGTATGGATTATTAACTGTAATAGGCTGAAAATTCCAGAATGAGAAATAGTACAAGAGTGGACCAAGTGAGAGGAAGGGGAGGGAGAAAGGGAAAAAATTTAATTCTCCCTTTATAGCAAGACAGAGTTGAGACTGAAAGAATCTGAATAATAAACAGTCTTCCTCGGTATCAGTGGAGCTAATGAATCACTCCCCCAAGACTGAACTTCTGTGTACAGTGTGAAAGTATTCTCAATATCCTGGAGGTGGTCAAAGAGGAAGGTCACAGGACCAGTAGTTTCCTATTTTCACCTGACAAATGTTAAACTTCTCATTACTCCAGGCAGGTTATCCCATGGCTCTCAACTTCCTTTCCAGATGTCTCCCTGCTATATATGACAATTTACTGAGGGGCAGGACACAGTAATTCAGAAGCTGGTAAGTGGTGTAGTCACATAGGATTACCTGGAGCCATCTAAACCCAGAAGGTTCTAGTCTAGCACAGTCCTTTCCACATTGCTTCTACCCTGATTTGGATTTCTCATATCCATTCCGGAACTCCTTTGTCTCAGGACAATAAGCAAGCCCCTTCTGAAGCAGGAGGATAAGTAAGGTGCTTCTTTCTTTGAGACCTCATAGCATCTTTCACATACCTCTAATATAACTATTAAACCTGTCTCTCAAGTTGGCAATAAGATTATGAAAGACAGAGGTCACATTCAACTAATCTTTAAATCCCCAGCAATTAACACAACCAACTTGGAATCTAAATGACAGAGATTTATAAATTCACATTCAATTCTTTTTTTTTGGTAATGAGGAATGGACCCAGGATTGCTTTACCTCCGAGTTACATTCCCAGCCTATTTTAGTTTATGGGACAGGGTCTCACTAAGTTGCTTAGGGCCTTGCTAAGTTGCTGAAGCTGGCCTCAAATTTGCAATCCTCCTGCCTTGGCTTCCAAATTGCTGGGATTATAGGTGTGTCCCAACATGCCTGGCCACATTCAATTTAAATGACTAATGAAATGCAATACATAAAGAGACCCTAAACATCATCAAGCCCAACACTCTCATTTTATAGATGAAAAACCAAGGTTCATAATGAAGTGACTTATCCAAGGTTGCACAGGGAGGAAGGGGTTAAACTGGGACTCCTGCCTTTCAGCACACTCAAGGACAATGTCTGGAATATAGAAAACAATAAGTATATATGGTAGAATAAATTAAAAAATTTATTCTTTAACATGTTAACATGATAAACATATTACTTAACATACCAGAATCTCAAAATTTATTATACTAGCAGTCCCTACCTACATCAACATTAAATAATCATTGGGGAACAGGTAGAAGGGAGGAAAATACACTAAACACAGGGTCTTGTGCAGGTTAATCTCCTGAAGTCCTCAAATACTTCCCAATGCTCTTAGTACCTCCAAGGAGGTTACTATCCTCCATATACACAGATTTTTATAAGGTTCATGATCTCTTCCTGTAAATCAGAGGACACAAAAAGATGCTTATGCTGCTGGTGGTGTTAAGAACCAATTCCTGAGCCGGGCGCGGTGGCTCAAGCCTGTAATCCCAGCACTTAGGGAGGCTGAGACAAGAGAATCGCGAGTTCAAAGCCAGCCTTAGCAATGGCGAGGTGCTAAGCAACTCAGTGAGACCCTGTCTCTACATAAAACACAAAATAGGGCTGGGGATGTAGCTCAGTGGTCGAGTACCCCTGAGTTCAATCCCCAGTACCAAAGAAAACAAAAAACAACAACAAAAAAACACAATTATTAAATAAAATAATTTTTTTAAAAAAAGAACCAATTATTTTTTTTTCTTACACTGCAGTCTGAGCCTAACAGTGGCACAGGTCTGTGGTATCAGGCTGAGGCAGAAGGATCATTTGAACCCAGAAGTTTGAGGCCAACCTGAGAAAAACAGTGATACCCTGTCTCATTGAAAAAAACCAAAATTTAACCTGATATCTTATTCAATAACTTCAGGTGTGATGACCTATTTAGTTATGGAGAAAGAACAGCTTGGATCTGGAAAACATGGAGTTTATATCTGGCTCTGCTGCTCTTTACAAGAAAGGACAAGGCCTTTCTCTCCAGCTTCCTCTGAGCCAAAGCTCTATGCAGCCATAAAATTCCAGCATGGGGACAGAGAGGGGTCTGGCTGATCCTTTCCATCTCAAACACTCATGATTCTGTCAATCTTCAGGTAACTAACTACACATGGTTTTACAGAGGCAATTTTTTTTAAATATTTTTTTTTAGTTGTAGATGGACATAATATCTTTATTTATTTTTTATGTGGTGCTGAGGATTGAACCCAGTGCCTCACACATGCGAGGCAAGCACTCTACTACTGAGCCACAATCCCAGCCCCTACAGAGGCAATTAAAAAAAAAAAAAAGCCACTTGGTAAATCTACATTTACTGTATCAATTTAGTACATATTGGTAGAAGGAAACATAGCAACCAGAGTGTAAATGATCTGGTTAGGTAGTCATCTTACCTACCATATTTACTAACATCAAATATGTAGAGCTTCAGATAACAAAGGAATGAGATTCTCCTTTCAGTAGGTCTGCAGGGGAGGGCTAAGAACCTTAATTCTTGGAAACCACTACAGATGATTCTGATGAACAGGCTGGGTGAGAGGCACTTGTAGGAGTGATTTTGTTACTACTATGCTGTCATTTAACAAATGTTCTAATATTTTTCGTCTTTCACAGTTAATAAGTTATCATCATTAATATGTATACGCTTTGTGTACACATAATATGCTCGTCAAGAAGGTGAGCTTTTTGAAGAAAAGCACCATAGTTTATAATTCTGTTTTCTTGAGACCATTTAGCACTACATTGGACATATAGTAGCTCTGAATGACTTCCAACATGTTATAATTTGGAATTTTATGTGTCTCCCAGAGGTTCATATGCTAAAAGAACAGCCTGTGGCACTGAGGTAGTGAAACCTTTAGAACGTGGGGCCTAGTGGAAGCAAAACTAAGTCACTGGGGGCACGCCCTTGGGGGGAATATTGGAATCTCAGCCCCTTCACCTCTCTGTGTTCTGGCTGCCATGAGGTCAACAGAATTCCTCTACCTTGTTCTCCCACCATGATGTGCTGTGCTGTCACAGGCCCACAGTGACATGGTCAATCAACCATGGGATTGAAACTGTAAGCCAAAATAAATATTTTTTTCTTATAAGTTGATTACATCAGGCATTTTCTTACAGCAACAGAAAGTTAATTAAAAGGATGTCAGTGAAATGTCTGGCAGGAAAAGGCTAGCTTTGAAAAGACCAGGCAAAGATGCCTTGTGGTCTTTCTGTAGAAGTGCACAGCCAGGTACTCTGAAGAGTGGACCAAATGTATAGAGCTAGGGCAATATAAAATATATTCAGAATATATATTTCTCATACTGAACTTTGACAAGGAAAAAAAGAAAGAAAGAGAGAGAAATACACACACACATACAATACAGGCACAGGCTGTAACACTGAGAGCATGCAGATGTTCTTTGTCCCAAGAAAAAAAGTTATGTTTAGTTTCAGAAAGAAGGTATTTTAGGAGAAACTCCAACTCACCTGGAACTTTGTCCTATCTTCCTCTCAGGGAAATGCAGATTCCTGGAAAGGCAAAGAAAAATCCATGACAAGCCCACCTTGCAGGACACAGACTAGCCAGCCAGTCAACACTGGGAAAATTTTACCCGGCTCTTGCTATGGAATCCTTTCTAGTCAATCTTTCCTGTCGTACTCGCTGCAGCTAGCTCCCTTACCCGTCTCCCCGTCAAAGCACATGAGGGAAACAAATTCAGCAGCCATCTCCATCTCTAAGATGTGCCTATTTCCTCAGACTTCCCAATTTCTGCCTTAAAGTTCTGGCTGGAGTAGGAGCGCTCAGGTTATATGGATCACCTCGATGGATTTTGGATGCCCAAGACGCCATCCTTTTTCTCTGCAACCTGACTCATTTCTGGGGCTCAGGGGTTCTGATGCAAAATTTTTTTCAGCGAGGGTGGTGCTGTGGAGCCCTTCTCGATCGCCTAATGTCCACAGAACAACTCCTTGGAATAAAGCCATTCACCAGCGTGGCCAACCACAAAGCCCCCAAGCAGGTCCGAGCCAGAGCTCAGCCACGCGAGAGGAGGGGCCCTCAGGGGATAGGCCTTTTCAGCGCTAGGGGCCTCGCCTCCGCCTCCGTGTGGGCGCAGCCCAGCCCAGGGGGCGCCATTGCTCGGAGTACGGCCCCCAGACACACGTGCGGCCTCCAGTTGCCCTCAGCGGGTCGCGCTTTCCTACCCCGGCTTCTGATCCCGGAGGCCCAGCCCCTCACCAGAGGCCCACGATCCTGACCCATGACGCCTCTGCCAACCGCGAAGGCAGCACCGCTTGTCTCACCGCTCACGTCGGATCCCACACCTAGCAACGCCGTAATCCGCATACTGACTCGTGCCCTTGCCATGGGCCCCCCAACTACAAGTACCAGCAAACCGCGCGCGGGTCAGCCCACTTCCGGCGCCCACTTCCGTCGCCGGAGGCGGCGCTCGGGTTTTCGGCTTAGCTGAGCTGCCGCGTAGGTTTCTGTCAGTGGACTGCTTGCTGTTCCAAGTGGTAAAGTTATCCTCCAAGCTTTTTATTACAAACGCTTACGAATTATTTTAGGAATACCTGTTATGTTTTTCATATGTTAAAATACCGCTGGGGAAGAAAGACGTAAATACCACCATAATGTTCTTTTTACCTAAAAAAAAATTCTGAAATTAATACTCACCACTCGATATCTTCTGTCTCACCTCCGAAGTTCATTCATATCAGGAGCTGTTCCAGATGTTACTCCCAAATCATTGCCCTTTCAGTGATTCTTGTTAAATTTTAGTGGGGGAAACAAGCAATCTCCAAATAGAAATAAATGACGTAGCCAGGTGTGGTGGCGCAAGCCTGTAATCCCAGCACTTAGGGAGGCTGAGACAGGAGAATCGCGAGTTCAAAGCCAGCCTCAGCAATGGCGAGGTGCTAAGCAACTCAGTGAGACCCTGTCTCTACATAAAACACAAAATAGGGCTGGGGATGCGGTTCAGTGGTCGAGTGCTCCTGAGTTCAATCTCCAGTACCAGAAGGAAGGGAGGAAGGGAGGGAGGGAAGGAAGGAAAGAAAGAAATGACGTAGTATGTTACAAGGTGATATGGAAAAGTGTTATGGAAAAAATAGAGCTTGAATGGGGAGTGCTTGTGTCGTGTGTGAGTTGATTTTATGTAGGGTACATTTAAAAGGCTGAGGAGATGAGAGAATTTGTCATGTGGCACTCAGCAGCCAGAATGCTCCCAACTACACAGATAGGAATCTTTATACATATTTTTTATATATATTTTTAGTTGTAGATGGACACAATACCTTTATTTTATTTATTTATCTTTACATGGTGCTGAGGATGGAACCCAGTGCCTCACATGTGCTAGGCAAGCACTCTACCACTGAGCCACATCTCCAGTCCTATAGGTATTTCTAAAAACATGTCATGTATGTGGGCCTGCAATTTGCTTTTTCACAATTAAATAGTATCAAAGATTTCCTAGGGGAAGCCAAAATCTTTCCTCAGAAACACTTCTATTTGATATCTTCATGGGGTGTCACCATTATTCTACCAGGCTGTACTTCCCTTTCCTCCACCTCTCATTGAGTGACACAGAGCTGCCCATTTGGCCTCTTCAGAATTCTTTCAGATTTATTTGGGAGAGCAGAAAGCTGCTTCCTAGGCCTCCCTTCTTTTTTGGGGGGGTACTGGGGATTGAACTCAGGGGCACTTGACCACTGAGCCACATCCCCAGCCCTATTTTGTGTTTTATGTAGAGACAGGGTCTCACTGAGTTGCTTAGCACCTCGCTGTTGCTGAGACTGGCTTTGAACTCGCGATTCTCCTGTCTCAGCCTCCCTAAGTGCTGGGATTATAGGCTTGAGCTACTGCACCCGGCTCTCCTAGGCCACCCTTTTATACCCTTCTTCTTCTTCAGCTTATTAGTGTCCATTTGTTCTTATAACAAATTACCACAAATTGGTGTACCCCAAAACAAATTTATTATCTTGCAGTTCTGGAGGTCAACAGTCTGATATAATTTTCACTGGGCTAAAGGTGTCTGCAGGGCTGGTTCCTTCTGGAAGCTTTAGAGGGAGAATGTTTGCCAACTTCCAGTGACTCACTGTATTCCTTGGCTTGGCCTCTTCCTGCCTTCCAAGTATTGTGATTCAATCTGTGCTTCCTTCGCCATATCACTTTCAGACACTAGTGAATCCTACATTTTTCTTATAATAAGTTGCAATTATATTGGACCCAGCTGGATAATGTGGGATAATCATTCTACATCAAGATGCTTAATTTAATCACATTTAAAAAATTCTCTTTGTCATATAAATTAACATTCACAATGTTCAGGAATTAGGGCATGGACACATTTTGGGAACCATTATGTTCAGCCTATTGTATGTGCACAGGTCCATTCCCTGTCCAGGCTCCTCTTCAGATCTTCTCTCCTGCCTTTTGTCTGGGAACATAAAGTTCTCTCTTTTAGACTCACTATTATTAACCTCTGATGGAAAATCACAGAGTTCTTCCCTGATCCTTTTTGGTTCTATAACCCTTGCCTCACCCCTCGCCCCTGCCCTCATGTCCTCATATCACTCTCTACTGATATATTTTAGAGGACATTGCCCATTATATGATCAGTCCTTTGTATATACCATTAATTGTCTTGACCCATCTCATTTTATTTTATTCTGATAAAACCATAAAACCTAGTGGAATCTAACTCCCTGTCTGCTCTCTGCTTGTACTTGCATAGCAGATGTGGCCTGAGAAAAACACATGGCCCCTGATGATTGTTCTTGCTTTCAATTTGTGACCAATAAGTTCAAGTGGACCCATTATGTTACCCAGCTATACTACATTTTCTTTGTCCATCCATTTTCATAAATGACAAGCTGACAACTTCTCTTTCTCCAAGTTTCCAACAACTCCTTTCTCCTACCTCACTGATAACTGATGAATTTGATTTCTCTGTTACTGAGTGTTGGGAGTGGTGCTATTAATAATTACTCAGAGGCAGATTGTCTTTAAATGCAAGCATATATTCAATCACACCAATCATCAAATATAAACAATTAATGTAAAAAAGTATTGGGTGTGCTGGAGCACCCCAACTAGCATTCAATATGCACTAATTAAACACTATAAGCAAGCCCGGCACAGTGTTGCACACCTGTAATCCCAGCACTTTGGGAGGCTGAGACAGCAGAATTGCGAGTTCAAAGCCAGCCTCAGCAAAGGTAGGTGCTAAGCAACTCAGTGAGACCTTGTCTCTACATAAAACAAAAAATAGGGCTGGGGATGTGGCTCAGTGGTCGAGCGCCCCTGAGTTCAATCCCCAGTACCAAAAAATAAAAATAAAAAATAAAATAAAATTAGGCTTTTTACCTGTTTTCAGGTTTTAAATAATTATTTTGTAACTGGTTAAATAAACAGCTGTTATTTAGGTTATAAGAGCATAATTGACACCCAAAATATGTGTGACTAGGTATATGTATGCATCTGAGAACTACATCTAAGACTTGTCTAAGTGCTATGTAAAAGTTTATAAAATGAAAGTTTATGTAAGTTTACTAATAAGATAACCAATATGTTTTCTGTACACAGCCATAAAAGGGCCACCTGTCATTTAAGATCTGTCTTATGTCTGTTTACTTTGACCAAGTCATTTTATGATTATTAGCACTGTTTCCTAAATATATGAGAGATTTAAGGTTATCCTTTGATTTTTGTTAACCCATATGGACCTATAAATATTGTTACTCTGGATTCTAAACGTTAAACTTAGTTATATGTAAAGATTAGGAGAGCACTTTGCCATGTTGGTGTTCTCTAAGTAAAAATTATCTGCGTCAAAAGTCTCAGATTTGTATAGAAATAACAAATTGAGTTGGTATTTTTTCATGTCATTTAATGTTTTATAGTTGGATAAAATAACTCATTGTCAATAATTATAAATACAATTTAATGCTAGTCTTCGCACTGGAATTGAAATTTAAAGGTATTTTTGAAAGATAATAAGGAAAGCCTGATCTGTTTAAAGGTAATATTGTAAAACATGAAAGCATTTTGCCACTATCCACACAGAAGGAAAGTTAAAAAACTCAGCCTTTCTGATTTATGTTTTAAATGTAATGTTATATTGTGTTAACTAATATTCATATAGACTCAGGAAACAATATATGCAAACTTTGTAGAATGACATTTAAGAAAGAGACAAAGATCAGCTTCTGAATTATAACACTTTACCTAAAATTTGCCAAGAACCCCAACTCACCAAAATTAAGACTCTCTCTCACATTATTCCATGTTAAGATAATCTCAAAGTAGATAGACTTAAGTTCATTTAAAATTATATTCAAAGGATAAATTTTTGTTATGAAGATAACTGAGATTTCAAAATAAACAAGGGACATAATACAAAATTACATAAGGATTTTAGTAAATTATAAAAGGTATTTAAGCCTATAATAAAGTTTATAAAAGAAAACACTTGTGAGGGATTTCATAAATAATTGAGTTCACAAGTTAATGGATCCTTTTAGAGGCTAAATATATATCAAATATACATTAGTGGTATTATAGAGATTATATTTCTTGGTTCAAAGTTATTATACAAACTGAACATGTTTTTACTCTCGTTAATTTTATTTTGTATTTTCTTTGTGAATTTTTTAAAAATATTTTTTTAGTTGCCAATGGATCTTTATTTTATTTATTTATATGTGGTGCTGAGAATTGAACCCAGTGCCTCACACAGGCGAGGCAAGTGCTGTACCACTGAGCCACAACCCCAGCCCTTCTTTGTAAATTTTCTACCTATTGCCTGTTAATGTTTTGCAGAGTTACTGCTTCAAGAACACACAACCTAGATTAATTTAAGATAATGAGCCATCACCTACAGAACAGATAGGATATAAGGCTAACTTCCAGTACTAATACAGACCTCAATTAAAATAAGGGGTAAATAACTGTAAGGTTATGAACATTGAAGTTAAAGCCCAGTACTCTTACTTTAAGACCAGTGAGACTGGCCTGCTGAATGTTTAACACCAAGGCTTAAAGATTAAGGTTAAAGTAAAAGGACCAAGAAAACCAATATTTGGCTCTTGCCCTCTGAGTCAGCCTAAACACAGGGAATAAGAGAGCTTCTCTAAGGATCTTTAAAACTCTGGGCCACAAGACTTGTTAATCAGAGAGATTAATGAGACCACTGGAGAATGGAAAGCCAATCAGTGCACCTGCTGTTAAGAGGAAGGTCATTGAAGAAGGGAGACATCCCTGATACTTCCAAGGGAAGCCACCTTATCACGTAGACTCTAAACCATCCTACCTAGCAGATGGCACTAAAATAGCTAAGAAGTTGCTCTCAAGTTCCCCAAGAGTAACTCCTATGGTAACCCAGCTGACTCTTAACATCAGATAAAAACCAGGTCAATTTGACCAACTTTGTCTTGAATACCTAGCAAAAAGTTATAACCAAAATACAGCCATACCTGGGCATTTTAGAGAAAAACAAAAAAGCAATAACTCTTCTAAATAGAATTTAAGATGTACACATGTCAGTCCCACAGCCCTGCTGCCCCCAAACGTCCTAGTTTTTTTCTTTGCGAGACTCGTAAGTTTGCCTCTATACCTTAATTTTCCTTACTTCTCTGACATTTAACCCCACAACCAAAGCCTACCCATTCCAATAACTGCACACACTTGACTAGGAGAGCCCCCAACTTATTCCCTTGTAAGCTGAAAACATCCACCAGGATTAATACAGGAGCAGCAGGTTTAGAAACATCTATTTACTACAAAAATGGTCAACACAGGTCATTGTAGATATCCAATAGGTCACTGATTGGGTGCTGACATTAAGAAATTAGGGCTGGGGTTGTGGCTTGGTGGTAGAGCACTTGCCTAGCATGTGTGAGGCACTGGGTTCGATTCTCAGCATCACATATAAGTAAATAAAATAAAGGTCCATCAACAACTAAAAAATATTAAAAAAATCAATTAAACTGCCTGGCATATGTTATCCTGCAAAGCCAGTCAGAGAAAAATGCTATTTTTATGTAAACCAATCAGGAATGGTAAGAGAGGTTAAACAGCACCAGGACCATTCCAAATATGGAAAATAGGTTTGATGCAGGAGCCTTTTCAAGTCTGGAATGGTGAGCCACAATATGGGAAATCAAAAACTGTTATCTAGCCGGGCATGGTGGCACACACCTGTAATCTCTGCACTTTGGGAGGCTGAGACAGGTGGATCGTGAGTTCAAATCCAGCCTCAGCAATAGTGAGTCACTAAGCAACTCAGTTGGACCCTGTCTCTACATAAAACATAAAATAAGGCTGGGGATGTGTCTCAGTGGTCGAGTGCCCCTGAGTTCAATCCCCAGTACCAAAACAAACAAACAAACAAAACAAAACAAAAAAACCAAACCAAAACAAAAAAACCCCTGTTATCTATCTTAATTGTTCCCTTCATAAAAATTCTATCTTACAACATGTGTATTAAATCGCTATGTTTTATTATCTGGGCCCATTCAAATATAATGGTTCACAAAAATATATGTCATGTTACATGTGAAAGCTGTATGTTGCAGCCCTGTATTAAAAGAACCATGGCAGAGCTGGGTGCGATGGCACACATCTGTAATCCCAGCACTTTGGGAGGCTGAGACAGGAGAATTGCAAGTTCAAAGCCAACTTCAGCAACAGTGAGGGGCTAATCAACTCAGTGAGACCCTGTCTCTACATAAAAACACAAAATAGGGCTGGAAATGTTGCTCAGTGGTTGAGTACCCCTGAATTCAATCCCTGGTTAAAAAAAAAAAAAAAGAAAGAACCATAGCATGAAACACCTTCAATAGCACTCATGCAAGAGTTGCCAAGACAAGCCGGGCGCAGTGGCGCACGCCTGTAATCCCAGCACTTAGGGAGGCTGAGACAGGAGAATTGTGAGTTCAAAGCCTGCCTCAGCAATGGTGAGATGCTAAGCAACTCAATGAGACCCTGTCTCTACATAAAACACAAAATAGGGCTGGAGATGTGGTTGAGTGCCCCTGACTTCAATCCCCAGTACCAAAAAAATAAAAATAAAAAAATTAAAAAAATAAAAATGAAAAAATAAAAATAAATAAAAATAAAAATAAGAGTTGCCAAGACATTTGAAACATTGGAATAAGTGGTTTATTGGGGTGTTACTAGCTGGTATTGTTAGATTGGCTGGCCTCATTGCCTCTGCTTCCACAGCAGCAGTGGCTTTGCACCAAGAGGTTCAAACAATGCATTGCCTTCAACAATTTTATAAGAATTATACTGAAACCTGGCAAACTCAAGTACATATTAATCAGGAAATTCTAAGCAAAGTCCAGCAACTAAAAGACTCTGTTATATGCCCAGGAGAACAAGTACAAGATTACGGTAGACTGCAATGCCATTATAATAGTACTCATTTTTGTGTTACTAGAGTTCCATACACTGAAGTTCAATGGCAGTGTGTATGCAGTCATCTAATGGGACTTGATTTTTTTCATAATGCTTCTTTGGACATAATAAAATTACAGTCTCAGGTCCCATGGTTAATACCCAAACACCTACTTTTGAAAATGAAGAACTTTGGGGCAGGTTAGCTGAAAGGATCTCTTCCCTTAACCCTTTTAAGTACTTTTCTACCCATATAGCTGGATTACTATTCTTAACTGTATTGTTAATTGTAGCCCTGTTCTTATTTTGTGTAATTTGTCAAGAAGGATGAAGGTGACTAAACCACCAGGAAAATATGATTCCAAGATTAATCATGCTTGCTATGCTCCAAAGGAGCCAAGCCCATAAACTCATGGGAGGAACCCTCAAATCTGATTGGACCTTGATTAAAATTAACAGATCCTTTAGTTATATTTGTCTTGGTCTGGATCTATGACCAAGAATTGCTGAGCTCAGACTAATTTATCTAGGCAGATTCGTGGGGTGAATCACCAGCCTCACAATAGGATGGGTTTTATAAGCTTTAATATGAGATAATATAACAAAGCAAGCAACAGTTATACTTTGCAATATTGAATCTTGTATATAATGAATCAATAATATAGAAGAACAGAAAGAGAGAGAGAGCGGCTCCAGCCCAATAAGCACTCACCAATCAACATCAGATTACACAACATGGGTTTGCAAGTACACTCAAAGCATCATCATTACCTCCAGCACCCAGCCTTGGGTAAAATAAACAAACACGTAGGTAAGAGCTTTCCTCCTCAAAGCACCATCATCAGCTTCAGAGTCTATCTCCTTAAAGCACCATTCAAGGTCCTTCTTCTTTACTCACAACCATCAACACCTTCAACACCTACCCTCGGGTAAAATCAGCAAAATCAGCAAAATCAGCCACTGCCTATAATCCCAGTGGCTTGGAGGCTGAGGCAAGAGGATTGTGAGTTCAAAGCCAGCCTCAGCAAAAGCAAGGCACTGAACAACTCAGTGAGACCCTGTCTCTAAAACAAAATACAAAATAGGTCTGGGGATGTGGCTCAGTGGCTGAGTGCCCCTGAGTTTAATCCCCAGTACCAAAAAA
>PVHX01008990.1:0-79426 GCA_004024805.1 Geosciurus inauris | reverse complement strand
ATGAAGGTTGGCATCAGGGCTCAACAGGAAGGGGGGAAGGGAAAGAGGGAGCAAGCAGCAGGAGGAAGGGAGGGAGAGGGAGAGAAATGGGCTTCTTTTCTGTGCAGCCTCATCTTAGCCAGTGTTAGGATAAAAGCCTCTTTTTTTTTTGGTACCAGGGACTGAACTCAGGGGCACTCAACCACTGAGCCACATCCCCAGCCCTATTTTGTGTTTTATGTAGAGACAGGGTCTCACTGAGTTGCTTAGTGCCTCTCCATTGCTGAGGCTGGCTTTGAAGTCACGATTCTCCTATCTCAGCCTCCCAAAGTGCTGGGATTACAGACGTGGGCCACCGTTCCTGGCTAGGATAAAAGCCTCTTTACAGACACTTTTCCCCACAACCTATCTCTCTTCATAGGTCAAGTCTCAGGCATGACATGCTCATTGCTTTTTTATTTAAATATAATTTCAGAAATATATAAAAAGGTTAGAGAAGAATAAAATCAACATCTGTATGTTCATTGCTCAGTTTAAGAAGTAAAAGCACCAATATAGTTATGGCCTCTTATATATCTCCCTGATCTATCATCCTTCCCCACTTCTAGAAATCACCACTGGTCCAATTTTACTCCATCATCCTCATTCATTCTTTGGATTGACCTCCATGGATATGTATTCTAAGTAATCTACATTCTTCTGCACATGGCTTCTTTTATTCTTAAAAGTTCCCTAGGGTATGTGCTTGTCTAGCATGTAGGAGGTACAGCACAAAGAAAAGAGAAAGAAAAACGATTTCCCCACAGGTTGTGGTGCAGGGCCTGAGCTGAGGAACCAGTTTCGTGGGCCCCTTGGGATGGCGGGAGACACAGATCACATCCGGGAGATTGAGGGAGGGTAGGGAAAGAAAACTTCTATTTTTTTCGTCTAATCAGGCTCAGAAATGGCCTTTGGGACCATGTTTTCAACCTCTTCCACTCGTTCTTCAATACTTTTAAGGGCCCATAAAAACATTTTCATTTCTTTTAAAATCAGAAGGAAAAAAACACAGCCTGGACTATATTCATCTTCTAATCAACACAATCAGAAAAGATAAATTTTATTCTTTATAAAGGAAGGCATCTGGGAAGGCACAGGTGCCTCAGGCCCACGGAAGTGGTAATGGTACCCTGGAGCAGGGAAGCCTGCAGATGCGCCACTCTGTTCAGCTATAGAGCCAACCAGCTGCCTCCTGTGTCCTCCTTTCATGTGAGAAGTTACAGGCCTCTTCGTTTAAGCCTCTATAAATCAGGCTTCTGTTACTTGCAGTTAAATTTATGCCCCCAAGGCAGCCTTCCTGGCCCAGTGCCCTCTTCTTTGTTCTGAGGATATAAGGAGGTGGGGCCAGTTCCTGAAACTCCTGGCATCTCAGCTAGAAACTTCTGGGACCCCAACCATCTTCCCCAAGCCCTGCATTTGTGGAAGGTTTACCTCAAGCAGAGAGTTCTGAAGCTTCACATTCAGGGCTGCTTTCTCTTCTTCCAGCTGCCTTATTTCCTTTTCCGATTTCTTCTTCACTTCTTCCAATTGTGCCTCTACTTCCTAAGTAGATGATTAGAAGGATATTAGCTACCCCAGGCATGAAAACAGGACACTCACTTATCCACACTCTCATGTATTCCCAAGGGGATCAAAGAAAATTAGTGGGAAAACACTGTCAGAACATGAATCAGAAATGTACAAGAGTGTCAAAGGAAAATGTGCCTCAAATCCATATCAAAAAGTATGTGCCAGGCATGGTGGCGCATATCTATAATCCCAGGGGCTTGGGATGCTGAGAGAGGAGGTTCGCGAGTTCAAAGCCAGCTTCAGCAATGGTCAGGCACTAAGCAACTCAGTAAGACTCTATCTCTAAATAAAACACAAAATAGGGCTGGGGACGTGGCTCAGTGGTCAAGTGCCCCTGAATTAAATCCCCGGTACCCCCCCTCCAAAAGTATGATCTATATTAGGGTAGGCTAGTATGAGGTAGACCCTTGACTGTTTTCTAGCATCAAGTAAGAAAAGAAAACGTTCATTGATAACAAAATTCTCAGTATCTCATAAGTCAAAAACCAACTACGTTCTTGGTGAAGGGAAATGTTAAAAGTAGAATAGAATCTTTCCATCTCAACAGGATTCATACATTGGTCAGAATGATGGGTTCACAGGGCTGACCCCCCAGTGGTCCCTCCCGACAGCTTGTGAGCCTCAGTACAGAGTGGATCCAGAGAAAGGGAAATTCTGAAGACCATGTGAGTGGCATGGCCCCATCTTAGCACATTCTTAACCTCATTGTGACTTGCTGTGTTACTTACATGCTGAGCATTGTTCCTGGTACATAAAAGGTTCAACAAATACATGTATTATTATTCTTTTTTAAAAATATTTATTTTTTAGTTGTAGGTGGACACAATATCTTTATTTTATTTTTATGTGGTGCTGAGGATCGAACCCAGTGCCTCCCGCGTGCTAGGCGAGCACGCTACCACTGCACCATAATCCCAGCCCCTGTATTATTATTCTTATGGAGCCTCGCCTTTCTGATCTGGCTTAAGTTCTGGAAAAATGGTGCAGATATTTAGAGGAGGAGATGAAATAGTACATTTCTCTTAGCTGAACTTTAGGTAGATATTATGTCATTCATTTATTCAACAAATATTTACTGAGCTCTATTGAATGCAAGCCCTTGTCTTGCAGCAGTAGAGTTGTGGTCCAGGCAAGCTGGAGTGCAGGCAGTGAGCATCAGCTGTGGCCAGCTGGAGCCCACCATGCCAGCATGGGCCTGAGGCTCACTGAGCCAGGGCTAAGGCAAGCCTGGGACAGATGCCTGCTCCACACAGTGCTGCAGCCCAGAACCCCCAGGCATCCATGATCTGACCTCAACCTCCTGTTTCCCAAGGAGCCATAGGAAAATGGAAGTGGAGCAAATCTGAAGGGGATTGCAGGACTGACTAATAGCATTGGTACTTTTCCAAACCTGATTGGCATAAATTTGGACCAATAGCATTCACCCAAGTGCTATATAAACCCCTAGATTAGCATCCTCGAGTAGCAACCCCTATTGAGTCCCCTCTTGCCCTGTCAGTGTTCTGTCTCTTTTCTTCCCACACAAATAAATCTTACTCTTTTGCACTCACTCTTCCTTGTCTATGGATTTCATTCTTCAAATTCATGAGAAAAGAACCTGGAAAAAAGTTGATGGTGAGCTTCTGGGGTCTGCTGCAACACTGGAGGGCACAGCCTGCCATGAAGAGCTGCAACACACCCCTAAATGGTAGTGGAAGAGAATTGGGTCGCCACCCTCAGAGCTGAGAGCAGCAGGCATTGATTAGCTGCTAACAGCGAAACAGCTTTCTTGGCTGCAGAGGCCTATAGTTATGCAGACCCCAGAAGCTCACTTCCAACTTCTTTCCAGGTTCTTGTCTCATGAATTCAAAGAATTAAATACACAGACGAGGAAGAGTGAGTGCACAAGACTGGGATTAATTTGGGTGGGAAGAAAAGAAACAGAGCTCTTACAGGGCGAGCAGGGATCTGAAAGGGGCTGCCACTTAAGTGTGCTAGTCTAGGGGTTTATATAGCACTTGGGTCAATACTATTGGTCCAAATTTATGCTAATTGGGTTTGGAAAAGTCCCAACACTACTGGTTAGCCTGCAATCCCATTCAGGTCTGGCCCACTTCTGTTTCCCCACCACTCCTTGGGAAGTAGGAGGTTGAGGTTTTTGGATTGTGGATACTTGGGGTTCTGGGCTACAGCACTGTATGGAGCAGCATCTGCCCCAGGCTGCTGCTGTGGGACAGGTCAACACACCCTGGCTTGGCTCGGCCTGGCTCCTGGTGCCTCAGGGCCATGCTGGCATAGTGGGCTTACACAGCCACAGCCAGTGCTTGCCACCCACGCCCCAGCCTGCCCAGGCTACCACTCCACCACACCAGGACAAGGGCTTAGATTCACTATCAGGTGCAAGGCATGGTTCTTGGAGTAAAAAAGAAGCAAAATTTCTATGTGCCAAGGAGCTTAAAATGTTTTTAAAAAGTCTGTAAGTACAGTATGATAAATACTACGTTGAATGGAGAAATAAAAAAGCAGAGAAAGGTGGGGAACGAAATTGAGCAGATTATATTGTTATTGTGTGTATGTAAGAATATGTAACAACAAATCCCACTATTATATGTACTTATAATGCATCAAAAAAATCAAATAGGGAAGGAACTATGCACTACTGAGGAGGGGTTAAAATTTTAGATATTTTGATCAGAGAAAGTGACTTTTGAGTAAAATCCTGTATTAATGAAATGCTAGTGGGATAGATGTCTGGGTGTGAGCTCTGCAGGGCCTGCAAGACCTTGGCATGTTCTCAGGACAGACAAGGAGACCATTGCAGCTGGACTGGAAAAAGGAGGGGGAGAGTGGTAGAGGATGAAGTCAGAGGGACATCATGCAAGGCGTTACACATCTTGGTAAGATTTACAAGTAAAATTAAGGCCATGCAATGTCTGGACAGAGGAATGATACGGTTCAAATTCTATTTACCAAGATCACTGCTGGTTTCTACCTTGGGGACATGCTGATGAAGGAGGTAGTGTGGGAAGAACAGCAGTGACAAGCAGCAAGGAGGCTGCTGCAGTAACCGAGGCGAGAGTTGGTCATGTCTGGACTCAGGGCCCAGTGTGGGCAGTGAGCAGTGGCGGAGCTCTGGATAGACTGGAAATGTAGAGGGACAGGAAAGTCACCTTCTACAGTCTGTACCAGAAATGTTCTCCAAAGGCCCGCGTGTTAAAGACTTAGTACTCATCTTGGCTTGATCGGGAGGTGGTGGAAACCTTAAGAGATGGGGTCTGTGGGAA
Organism: Geosciurus inauris; assembly: GCA_004024805.1. NCBI lineage: Eukaryota > Metazoa > Chordata > Mammalia > Rodentia > Sciuridae > Geosciurus > Geosciurus inauris. The sequence goes on along the minus strand of PVHX01008990.1, from coordinate 74,576 downwards.
GTCCTTAAGTCACTGGGGACATGCCCTTGAGAGAGGCTGTGGGACTCTAACCCCTACTCTTCCTCTCTCTCACTTCCAGCCATGAGGTGAGCGGCTTTGTTCCATTAAGTGCTCCTGCCATGATGTGCTGCCCCACTATATCCTCAACATCATGAGCCAAAATAAACCTTCTCTTTTTAAATGTTGACTACCTCAGGTATTTTGATACGGTAATACAAAGCTGACTAACACTGCATCAAAGAAGACACCACTGTTTTTGACCTGAGCAAGGGGAGAATGGCGCATCCATTGACTAAGATGGAGCACACGAGAGAAGGAGAAGGTTTGGAGAGAGTCTGAAGAGTTTGCTTGCATGTATTAAGTTCGAGACATTCGCTAGATATCAAAGTAAATAGTTGGATATACAGGTCTATAATTAAGAGGAGAGTTCTAGGTTAGAGTATACATTCAGGAGACATCCAAATACATTACAGCATCTATTTGTAGGAGAAGAGCTAGAAAAAGAACATAAAAGAAAGTACAAGAGGTTTAATAAAGTTTAAGAACCAAGCCCAGGGTCACCCCAGCATTTCCAGTGAATTTGAGGATATGGTCTCTGACAGTTAGACAGCAACTCTTCTATGATGCCAATTAATTATGGACCTTTATGATCTAATTTAGAGTACATAGACCAAGTAATTGTGGCTGACATTTAATGAATGCATACATTTAGTAGGCACATTACAGATGATCCATCTCTTCAACCTTTATGAAAATCTCCTGCTTTAGGTTCTACTATTAAAGCTTATTATAAAGGTATAAAATGAAGTTTAAAGCTGTTAAATGACTTGCCCAAGGTCATGCAGTCAGTAAATTTAGAAGTCAAGATTTGAATTTAGGAAAGGTTTGCATGGCTGGGCTTCTTCCCTGATTTCTTATGAAAAATGTCACACCCAGTATAGAGGCATGCCTGCCTGAAAGGTTTTCCTATTTCTGCTACCGGGAAGCTGAGAGGGTTCCCAGGGGCAGGCCCCTGATGCTTCTTCAAGTAGGGTGGAGAAACTGCTTGAACTGGAACCCTGTTCTGTTTCATAGGGGTGAAGGGCACTTGAGCCAAAACACAGGAAGATGTGGGCAAAGGCCTGTATAACTGGGGCTGCTCTGGGGTCAAATGGAAACCTGTCATTTATTCATTCAGCCAACCACTAGTAACCAAATAACTACCACATGCCAATTACCATGATAAAAGGCTAGGAATACGGTCCATGTGTTCAGATAAATGGTTAGCAATTGGCTTTCTAAAAAAATAAAAACAAAAACAAATTGTTGCATTTGGTGATTCTCATGGTATAAGTACTCCTATTGTGGCCAATGTCAAGTTAGGAAAATGATATTACTGAATACAAAATTGGGACAAGATGTGACAACTGCTTTTCATGAGCCATTATAATTTGGCTCCAACACACTTTTGGGTATAGTCATGAACAACACATCTCAGTGAAAAATACTCTGTGAACAGCAAGTAAGTACTGCTATTAAGGCTTACATAGAATAAGAAATGAAAACAGTGTGATAAGAGCTATGCTAATGTAGGAGCAGGTGCCACATATCAGACCCCAGCATCACTAGGCTGGGCAAGGAAGACTTGTAGAAGGGCCTATATTTAAACTGGGAATATTAGATTACTGAGCTCAGTAGATCAATAAGAACAAGACAGGTGAATTCGGGAGTGGGGAGGAAAATGTTCTCCATCAAGGGAAAGCCATACATAAAGGCCCAGAAGGAAAGAACATGGAATGAATGAAGGCTGGAGAGGAGAGGGATGGAATGAGGCAGGAGAGGCAAACAGGAGCCTGTCTCTGTGGGGTTTTACAAACCATGTTAAGGAATTGGAACTGCACTGTGAAATGATAGGAAGTTGTTGGAAAGCTCAAGACCAAATGTGAGTTATCAGAAGATTCTGCTGGAATGGAGACTGGTTTCACAAAGTGGAGAAACTGGAGGCAGAGAGGTTATCACCTGGTCCATCAAGAGATGATGGCTGACTTGATCAGTGTGGAACCACTGAGGACAGAAGGATGTGGAGATAGTCCAGGACCATCAGAGTAGAGCAGGATTCATAGACTCAATGGCTGATGACATGTTAGGGGTGAGAGAGAAGTCATGTTTGCTGGCTTATGATTTGAATACCTAAAAAAATGTACTGCTGGGGGCTGGGACTGTGGCTCAGTGGTAGAGCATTTGCTTTGCATGTATGGGGCACTGGGTTCGATCCTCAGCACCACACATGAATAAATGAATAAATAAAGGTTCATCAATAACTAAAAAATTTTTAAAAAATGTGCTGATCATCCAAATGATGTTTTACACTTTCTGTGCCTAGCCCAAGCCAGTGGCCCTGGGGTGGCCCTGGGATCAGTCATTTAAAAGAAAAGAGTCACATAACTAGATTATAAGGTCATGTGACAAGGATATATAGCACCATGGCTTATATAGTCTCTTAAGTAAATCTGAAACCCTTACGCAGGGCTTGTTGTTTGGGGGAGTTCATTTCCTAAAAGCAATTATCATCTTTTGATTCCTAAGAAGTTGAGATAACTTAAGCAGCCATCAGAACCCCCCAGCAAAAAATTCTAATTTTTAAAAATTTCATTAATAGCCAGGCGTGGTGGCACATGCCTATAATCCCAGCAGCTCAGGAAGCTGAGGTAGGAGGATTGTGAATTCAAAGCCAGCCTCAGCAAAAGCCAGATGCTAAGCAACTCAGTGAGACCCCGTCTCTAAATAAAATACAAAATAGGGCTGGGGATGTGGCTCAGTGGTCAAGTGCCCCTGAGTTCAATCCCCAGTAACCTCCCCACTAAATTTCATTAATTACTTCTCATCTACCAAAGCTTTGTATTGAACAAATTTGGTTTAAAATGCTTCCTGGTCCAGACACTAATGCTGCCAAGACATGCGCAGTATAACAGTACATGAAAACACCCTGCCATAGTGATTTTTTGGTGAGAAGGAATGCCTATTTCTAACTTCACACAGCACAACTTCCAGGGGCTTCAGCTGTTACCTTGACAAAAGGACCTAAAGTGGAAAAAAATCCCCTCCAAATAGATATAACTGATTTTAGCAATAATTTTTGTCATAAATAAGTTTTGTTTTAGGTGCAGAATAATGTGGGTTACTGTCAGAAAACAAAATTTCTGAGTTATCTGAAAAACACAGGCTAGTAAGAAGCATGTCCTATGGGAACAAGGGTGGATCTCTGTTCACAGGGGTGTAAGGGGGGAGGGGGCATGGGGACAGTAAAGGTGGTGGAATATGATGGTCATCATAGCCCTAACTTTATGTATGACTGCATATATGTTGTGATTCTATACAACTTACAACTAGAGTATTGATATGTTATCCTCTATTTATGTACAATGAAACAAATTGCACTCTGATAACATGTAAGCCTAAATAGAACAAATAAATAAAATATGAAGAAAAAAAAAAGAAGCATGTCCTTGTCCAGCTCAGCTCAGAGTGATCCAGAGGATTTCAACAGGAAGTGTTAATGTTCTTCCAACTCAAGAGGGGAGGAAAAACCACCACCAAGTCAAGAAAAGAGATGAATGCTATCAAAGATATGAATTGCTGCACCCTGGAGGAAGGGGCTCTACGGGCCTCTGGTTTACAGCATTTATAGAGAGTACTTCCATAAAACCTCTTTGCACTGAACTCTCATGGAATCACAGGAAACAGGCTTTCTCGCAGTCACAATGGGGATTAATGCCAATCTAATTTCTAGAGGGAGCAAACCATACTCAAACCATGGCATTCCATTCCTGGATCCCCAAATTCATTTTCTTCTCACATACAAAATACAAACACTCCATCCAAATAGTTCCAAAGTCTTATTCCAGCATTGACTCAAAAGTCCAAATTCTCAACTGGGACTCAAAACATACTCCTGGCTGTGAGTCTGTAAGTCTGAACAAAATCATCTATTTCCAATATACCATGAAGGGAAGGCATAGGATATACATACCCATTCCAAAAGGGAGGAACAGGCAAATTGAAAGAATTAACTGGCCGATAACAAGACCAAACCACAGCAAGGCAGACATTACATCTTTTTTTAAAAAAATAATTTTAGTTGTCAATGGACCTTTATTTTATTTATTTATATGTGGTACTGAGAATCAAATCCAGTGCCTCAGACATGCTAGGCCAGCGCTCCACCACTGAGCCACAACTCCAGCCCCCAGATGTTATATGTTAAAGCTCCAACTCTGGCATTCTGTGTACCCCAGGCAGTAGAGGAGGCCACGGGAGGCAGTGCAGCCCCATGGCCCCATGCTTCCTGCAGCCCAAGTGACTGATCTGTGGTATATATACGTGACTTTTCAAGGGTGCCACTGCACACTGCTAGTGGCTGTAGCTTCCTGGGTCTCAAAAGTAGCTCCCATGCTCCACTGGACAGTCTAGTGGAGAATCTGCAATGGCACCACCCCTGAGCAGACTTCCCTTTGAAATCTTAGCATCTCCAGAAACTGTCATAGCATAGCTTTTGATCCTACATGCTTACAGAGTCAGCACCTGTGGACCACAGCGTCGACAGGTAGGCTCCCTTGGAGCGGTGGCACAAGCTGTGCCTGCACATGTCTGAACCACAGCTGGAGTGGCCAAGGAGTGCTTTGTTAAAGAGTGGGGAGCAGAATCCCAAGGGGTCCCTGGGCAGGAAGCACCCCTGGCCTGCTTGTTGAATCAGTTCTGCCCTCCTAGGCTTCTTGGGCTGTGAAGGAAGAGGTGGCCTGCCAGACTTGTCAGATGCCCTCCAGTCCGCCTTCCCATTGTCCTGATGACGAGTGGCTGGGGGGCTCCTTTACATCTCTGCTGATCACTTCAGCAAGCAGATGCAGGGCCTCTCCTTACCTGCTTTTCTTTGTTCCTTCCCTAGCCAAGCTGCAAAGTTTTCAAGTATTTTCCTTCTGCTTCCCTTTGAATCATACCTTCCACCTTCCGGTCATGCCTTTGCTCCCGACACCCGCTGTTCAAAGTAACCAAGCAGCAGCATCAGTGCTTTGTTATTTAGGTTTCTCCTCTGCCAGATATCCCACTTAATCACTTTTAAATCTGGCTGTCAATAAAGTTCTTAGGTGTGGACACAGTTCTGTCAAATTCTTTGCAATGATGTGACAAGAGAGGTTTTCACTTCAGTTTCCAAAGGAATATCCCTCATTTCCATCAGCAGTCTGTCAAGTCCACTTGCCCAACTGCTAAACGTTCTTGCTCTTCTCTAGTGACCTGGTCTTCTGAACCCTCACCACAAACACCCACTATGCTCCATTTACAGGGTTCTAAGCATTTTCTAGCCTGCCTCTCCAAATTCTTCCAGTCTTTTACCACTAACCAGCTCCAATGCCACACCCACATTTTCAGGTATTCATTTTTAGCAACAGCCCCACTTCTCAGTACCAGTTGCCTGAATTCATCTGTTTTCCCTTGCTATCATGGAACCTCTGAGGCTAGGTGCTATAGTTGGGATGTTCAGTGTTCCACAAAGGCCCATGTGGTAAAGGCTAGGTTCCTAGGGTGGTGCTTTGGAGGTAGTGGAACCTTCAAGAGAAGGGGCCTAGTGGAGACCTAGGGCAGTCTTCAGATTCCTGGGGCCATGCCCTCAAAGGGATTGTGGGATCCTGACTTCTTCTTCCTCTTCTCTTTTGCTTCCTGGTGGTGAGGTGAGCAGTCTTCCCTACCACATACTTCCGGTCATCACTATCAGCACCTTGACAGAAGTCCAAGACAATGGGTTTACCTGTTCTTAGACTGTGAGCCAAAATAAACCTTTTCTCTTAGCAATATGTTAACTATCTCAGGTATTTTGTTATAATAACTGAAAGCTGACTAACACACCAGGTAATGTATAAGGAAAAAATATTTATTTAGCTCACAGTTTTGGAGGCTGAAAATCCAAGATCAGGCTGCCATGTTGATTTGTCCTCTGGTGAGTGGCCTCCTGGCTACATCACATCATGGTGATGGCATGGTGAGATCATGTGTGAGAGGGAAATATCATGAGGCAAGCAGGAAGCCAGAGAGTGGGGAAGGGCCAGTCACTCTTACAATAGTCCTGTTGTGAGGACCCACGAGAACTACTTCAGTTCCTTCTAAGGGTAGTACCTTGCATGAAGCTCTACCACCAAAAGTCACCACCATCTCCCAATACTGCTGCACTGAGGACCAAGTCTCCGGCACATGGGGAACACATTCAGATCACATCCGAACCATATCAGATTTTAAGGGAACAACAGCCGCCAATATAGAAAATTACAAGCAGAGATCTCAGCTGGGATTTTAAAGAAAAATATGCTAACCTTTTCCAAGAAGAAAAAGTACTTGTTCATAATGTATTTACAATAAAGTTCATGGTGCATGCAACCAGTACATAGTCTCAAATGTCACTCAGAATCAGTCATTAGCAATAACACCAACATTAATACTTATCAACACCTGTAGCAAGGCTTAATTAGCACTAGAGCAAATGCTACTGTAGTTTTATTTTAAGCTTAAAAATAAGACTAGGAAGGCTAACTTTTATGTTATATATACACACACACACACACACACACACACACAAACACACACACACATATGTATTATATATATATTCTCCATTATAAAGGACAAGTCTGAAAAGATGTTTCACAGGTAATTTAACTGCTAGTCAAAACAAAACTCAATACAAAAGGCTGACCTCAAAATACAGATTTCAATGACCAGCATTCAAGGCAGTGAAATGTGACTCATAATCAGAAGAAAAATCAGCAATAAGAAAAGACTCAAAAATTATAAAAATGAGGACTTTAAAAGAACAACTATAAATATGTCCAAGAATGGAAAAAAATAAACATTATAAGAAAATAAACCTGTACATAAGAACGGAATTTCTAGAGATGAAATATATGATATCTGAAGTGAAAAATGTATTGAATTAGCTTTAAAAAGAGTAGGTGATACAGAAAACATGAGTAAACTTGAAGACAGTGCAATAGAAACTACCAAAATCAAAGTAAGGAGAGACAAGGAATCAGAAAATAAATGGATAAGGCCTTGAGACTTGTGGGGCAATATTAGAAGAGGGCAGAGCAGGAAAAAACGGAGAAATGATGCCTTAAAATCTCCAAACTGCACGAAACTAGAAGCCCACAAGTTCAAAGAAACTTGAGCAGAAAATACAAAAAACAACCAACAACAACAACAAAAAAACCCCCACAATCCATTGAGGTTTATACAATCAGTGTCAGGTTAGGCCATCAGGTTACTGGAGCAACCTGGAATCTGGAAGAACAACTGTCCTTCCTGCCAACTGTGACTCAGGATGGAACAAGCATTGTTCTCTCTCTGAAGAACGGATTTGTGCAACTGGTTGCAGCTCAAAGGAAGAAAAATGCTTCTAATATAGTTGTCTACCCTTCCCAGGTCTTGGGAACCAAGGGCTCTGGCTCCAGGTCGTCAGGTATGAATCGTAGCTCCGACGCCCTCTATCCGTGTAACTAGTACATCTTTGAATCTCAGTTTCCTCACCTCTAAAATGGGAATATGAGCACCACTTTTGTAATATTGCTGGAAGGATTCAATGTGTTTAAGTATTAAGTAGAAAATATAATGGGTACTAGGCAATATTTTCATTTCCCATGATGTTACCCAAAGCACATGATAATTAAGAACAGCTGTTGAACTTTCATTACCTACTATATACTGAGCTAAGGGCTCATATGTAATACAATATTTAATCTGCATAACAAATACTCAAAGTATTTATCTCTGTTTTTGAGTTCAGCCTTCAGAGAGGTTAAGTGACCTGTTCATTCTTACACAGCTTGTGGAAGAGTGAAGACTTAGGCCCAGGAGGAGTAGCCTGGGTCTTTCATGAGATCATGTATTTATTCAGTTCATATGTATTATGTACTTTAGTACTCCTAGCTACCATACAAAACTGCATCCCACAGAGATACAGACTATCTGTACCTTCTTGGCTTATAAAGAGGTTTTCTTGGAAGCGTTAACAAGCATCCACTCATGTTCATGATATATTGATCTACACTTCGTTCTTTCCCTAAAATCTCCACATATGTTGTTGCTTTTATTGGCAAACAGGAGAGATGAGGCTTCACAAGCCTTCTTTGCAGAAAGCTGCCTCTGCAGTGGAGGGAGGTGGAGCAGCGAGACTGTCTTCCCTCGCTGGACCTACCCACTGCCATCAGGGCCCAGGCACTGGGAGATGCTGCGCTTTTTCAAATAAATCCTCTCATTTATTCCCCGCAGTACTGTAAGATGTTGTTATTATCGTCATTCATCTCATAAATGAGAAAATTCAGGCATACAGAATTTCCCTCTGGGAGAGCGCAGATGAAGTAGCTCACCTCGGGTGGCTGGGTGGGGATTTGCATCTAGGCAGTCTTTGAGGCCTGAGTTTTGGGTTGCAGGAATTTCTCTGTTTTGTTTTGTTTTTGTTTTTGTTTTGTTTTTTGGACGAGCAGAGATGAATTTCCCTAAATGAACGCTCACAAGTGTACCCCATGTCATCACCTCCAGGTCCCATTGTCCCATAGTCTCAGGGGTGTGTCCTGGTCAGGACAAAGACCCTGGACTCCTGGGGGCAGGATCTCTGTCTTTCACCTGTGTGCCCTCCGAGGACCAGCTTAGCAGTGCATACAGCAGGAGCTCAGTCAATATTTGGGCAAGGAAAGAAGAAACTAAAGACGAAAGGAAGGAAGTGGAAGAAAGGAAAAGAATAGGACTAACAGCTGTGGAGGAGGGTCTCACCTTCTGCAGCTTCTTTCTTTCAGCCTCCACGGTCGAGCGAACTGCTTTGATTTCCACCGTGTGCCTCTTCACCACGTCTTCCAGGCGCTTCACCAGCTGGTCTTTGAGGTGTTTCTTCTCCTCTTCAGTCTGGTGTTTGATTTTACGAAGGTCTTCTTCATATTGTTGCTTCACATATTCCGTCTCAACACTTGCCTCTTTCCTGGTCTATTGAAAGAAACGGGACCTCATGCAATTATTCAGGGAATTCCCACTTCTCTTTTATACAACTCTTGCAACATTTAAATATGCATATGTCAGAAAGTGAATCATTTTACAAAACTATATATTTGATATTTGTAAAAGACTTCACTTTGTCACTATTGGAGAGGGGCTCTTTGGAAGGGTGTATCTATTGCCACGGGGTTAGCTGTTCCAGTCCACACTACAGCAGCTTCTAGAGAATGTTTGCTTGTTTTGATTGGAAATATGGAGTAGAATCCTAAACAATTTTCAGTTTCCCAGAAGCTGACATAAAAGAGAATGCTACATGTCCCAGTATTCTAATTCCAAATGACAAGGGGTTGACAGGAAGCTGGCTAAAACTTCACTCCTGCTTCTTCTACGCTTGAAATCATGGATGTGATGATTCCAAGTGGTTGGGGAATGACTTCTCCCTGAAACTCATGCCAGCAAAGCCTCCTCCCTGGGGCTCAGACATTACCTGTGTATCTGCGCTTCCTTTGGTGTGGGGACACTCCTTGGGACAGCTTTGATCCTGCTGACAGTGAAGACTGTGGGCCTCCAAGTCATTCATTTCTGCCAGAACTTCATTCTCAGGCTTCATGTCATCTGCAAGTATGAGTTTCAACATCATCTGGGATGCTCTTGACTTTGCCCTTGTGTCCAGGGCTTTCTTCAGGCAGGTCCTGCATTCTGCTATTCAACCATTTTGGTGACCACTCTTCTACTTAATTCCTGCTCCATGCTCTGCTGGTCAACATAGTGATTCTCATCTTTGCCAAAGCAGCATGCTGAGCTTAATTAATTGCTATGCTTTCCCTTCCTAAACGAGTACTCTGTTTTTTCTAATTGCACTTATTGTTGGTTAAAAATATTGAGCATGTTCCCCAACACAGGTACATAATGGGAATTTAAAGGATGAGAAAAAAATAATTATAACGAGAACTGTTAACTCTTCCCTCCCCTGTTTCCTGAGGTGCTCATGCCCCGTATTTGAGCACCTCTGTTCTATACCTTCAACACTCTTCTGGTTCCAACTTACGTATCTTCCTTCTCACATTTCAGCCTGCAGTAATTTCTTCTATTCAGACACCTTATTCCCTTTCTGCCTGAGCCATGCCCCTGATGCCAAGGGCTGTGATGTAACATTCCCATAAGCTCCTGAAGGCACAGCCCATGTTTTGTGCCTGTTGTCAAGCTGGTCACACTGCAGGTACTCAGGACCTTTCTGGTGAGAAAGTCTAGTGAAAGACACTTGGAGTCAAATATTCTTAGCTACACACATCTGCTTTATTACCAACCATTAGGCTGACCTGGAACTAGCTGCTTATCCTTTCTGAGCCTCAGTTTTTCATCTGCAATATGGGATAATGGAAAATCTATCTTATAAAATTATTGGGCAGGCCCTATAATGTAATTGTATGAAATGATGTTAAAAGTACAAAGTCCTGTCTAAACATGGAGGGGGAAAGCCTGGACCAAAATGGACAGACACTAGGATGAGTCAGATGGGGAAATATTTGGAGGCAAAAGGTCTTTTCACATCACACCTTTTAGGTATCTGGCTCGTGCCAGCTCCAGGTGAAGCAGCTCTAGGTGTCAGCTCACCTGTGCCCTGTGGGGAGTAGACTCACCCACCTGAAAAGCCAGATGAAAGAGCCCTGCCCCTCCTCCCTGCTCCCTCAGCAGCCTCAAAGCTGCCAGAAGAACCAGACTGACCTAGTAGCTGTCTTTAAGGAACTTGTTCCAAGGCATCTCACCAGTTTTCTGTGTCACATGACACTCCTGTAGCATCAGTCTGTCTTTGGCAACTGTCAGCTTTTCCCCTAGTTTTTTTGCAGTGCTCTTCAACTCTGAATTCTCCTGTCGAGCCTCCCTCAGCTGCACGTCCAGGTCCTAAACAGACAGGAAGGGTCTCAGTTCTGTATAAAGACATGCTCTGGGGGCAGGACAGTCATCAGATCTGAAAGGTGGGTAAGTGCAGGAGCCCTGAGTCTCTGCAATTAGTGGCTCAGGGTTCATCAAATGCCTACTCATCCTCTGATTGGCTCTGCAGGCCTGGGCAAGTTACACAATCTTTTTCTAGTTAGGATTAAATGACATTAAGTGTCTGGTACAGAAGAAAATGCTTGGGAAATATTAGTGACTGCTACTTTTTAAGGGATGGGGCTCTGCGCTTTTGTGGGGCTCACCAACCAACTCGACTCATGGATGGAACACAGGTGTCCTAAGGATTTTAGGAGAGACACAATGTTATGGAATAAGCACTGGATTTAGTTAGGCTGTCCTGAATTCAAAAACATTCACTGCATGTTCAGCTAGGCCAGTCTTTAAGCTTCTCAATGTCAGTCTTGTTTTTTTTTTTTGTTTTTTTTAATCTGTAACCTGTAAGTCTTTAAGTTCTCAGAGCCTAAGGACCAAGTCTAGCTCATCATGCATTCCCTGCCCATAGCCCAGGGCCCAGAACACAGTAGGTGTTCAATAAACAATGTGCTGAATGAACTTGATAGAAGATAACAGTGCTTAACTCGGTAGAAGTCAAGTACACAGCACCGTGCCTTACACTCAGCAGGTGTTCAAAATCAGCAGCCTATTAGCCCTGGGGGAGGTATGGAGTGAGGCCATTTTACCTGAATCCTTTCCTTCAGCTTCAGGGCATACTTCTTCAGGTCACTAATCTTGCGACCCCTGTGCTCCAGGTCCCCTTCCAGCTTCCTGACCTGGGCCTGCAGGGCCGACTCCTGGACCTGGAAGTTCTTGCGGAGGTCGGCCTCCTTCTCCTGCCACTGCCACAGGGCCTCGCTCACCGACTGCTGCATGGCCTGGCGGATGGCCTCGTTTTCCCGCTCGTAGGTGGCCTGCAGCTCCCCGGCCTTGCGGGCGTAGTCCTGGCTCAGCTGCTGGTTCTCAGCTCGCAGCCGCTCCACCTCCAGCAGCACCTCCTGCATCCCGGCGTCCTGGCCAGGCTCGGCCTTGGCATCAGGGCTCTCCTGCGATCGCCGGCTCCACTGGGGGCCCTCGTGGCTCGACAGGTGCAGAAGCCGCTTCTCGTAGTCGGCCTTGAGCTCCAGCATCTCCCTGGACAGCGTCAGGACGCGCTCGGCGTGCTCGGCCTCCACCCGCAGCTCCCTCTCTTTAGTCTCCAGCCTGCAAGTGGCCGACTCGGCCAGTGCCTCCTGAGTCAGCCTCTTCTGGAGCTCCAGGGCGCTCTCCAGGGCCTGGATGCGCTGGAGAAGGGCTTCCTCGTCGTCGCTGCCGCGGCCCTGTTCCTGCAGGACCCTCGCCTTGGTCTGGGCCACCGCGCCCTCCAGCTCCTCCTGGTGCGCTTCCCGCAGCGCCTCCAGGCTGGCCTCCGCCTCATCCTGGCGGGTGTTCAGGGCGTAAATCACCTGCGGGAAAATCAGCAGAGCCCAGTTAGGACAAGGGGGCTGGGTGTGTGGGAGGGTGGCTGTGACTAGAGAAGCTGTTCCCCCACGCTGGAGACTCAGGGACAGAGGCACAAGCAGGGTCTGAGAAGAGGATTTGGGTGGCGGTAGCTTATTGACAACTGTTCCCAGGAGAAGCCAGCGAGGGAAGTGGCGCAGGGAGATGGTGGAAGGAGGCCATCGATCTCTGAGAGGGAAATCCACAGGGGACTTTGAGAGGACAGCAGGAATCTAGGGAAGTTTTAAAGGCAGAGGGTGATGTGATCTCATTTATTCAAAAGGAAGACTTTGGAATGCAAACAAACAAACAAACAATAAAACCTTAGAAAACCAAGTCTAGCAATATTCTCCACAGGCACAGGAAAAAGATTTGAGAAAACTCAACATGGAAGGGACCCTGCCCAGTCTGACAAAGCACATTTGTGCCGGGCGCAGTGACGCACACATGCAATCCCAGCACTTAGGGAGGCTGAGACAGGAGAATCGCGAGTTCAAACCCAGCCTCAGGAAAGGCGAGGCACTAAGCAACTCAGTGAGACCCTGTCTCTACATAAAACACAAAATAGGGCTGGGGATGTGGCTCAGTGGTCGAGTGCCCCCGAGTTCAATCCCTGGTACCAAAAAAAAAAAAAAAAAAAAGCTCAGTTGGCATCGCCCTCAATGGTGAAAGACTTCTCAGACCAGGAACAAGACAAAGATGTTGGCTCTTTGTATTTCTAAAACAAAAGAAAAAAATTACTTTCAGTGTGGAGAATGAAATGAAGGAACACAGGAACACAGTGGGAAGCCCAGGATCCAGGATGGTTCCCAGGACGTCGGCCCCAACAACAGGTAGATGTTTACCGAGATGGGAAAGACTAGGTGGAATAGATATGGAAAAGAAAAATCAAGGATTCTCTTTGGATGTATTAGATTTGATATACCTCTAGATATCCCAAATGGAGAAGGCATCAAAGCAAGTGGGTACACTGGCTCCCTTGGATATTTAAAATGTTCCCCTTGGGCTGGGATTGTAGCTCAGCGGTAGAGCGCTTGCCTCGCATGCGTGAGGCCCTGGGTTCGATCCTCAGCACCACATACAAAGCAATATAATAAAGATCTTGTGTCCATCTACAACTAAAAAAATATTTTAAAAAAATGTTCCCCTTAAGAGCCCCCAGCACCTATATTCACACTGATTTATCTTTAGCCCTGGCTAGTAGCAAGTGTTTCTTTGTGTATGAATCTATCTACTGAACTGGACTATAATGTCATTGTCCATTCCTGTTAGTGTCTCATCCATGGTTTTCACACTGTATCTTTGTGGCCCTGAGTTCCTTGGAGGTCACAGGTCATTTCGGGGAGCCTGGGGGGAAGCTAAGCAGGTGAGAACTCCCTCCTCAAGCAGAGAAGAATAGCAGTTGTACTGGGGATTCCCCAACATAGAGTTCAGAAAAAAAGAGTTTTCCATTACTTTTTTAAAAAAGATGAAAGCTGGACTTTTATAACATAGAGAACAGATCAATCAGAAATAGTAAATGAGAGAAAGCTGTCTGTCTGTGTGAATGTATAAAATGAATAATTAAAAAGTCCAAAGAGCACCACTAGAAGAGACACGTGTCACATATTTAACAATACTTTACTTAAAGACTGCAGACCTAGAATGAAGAGTGAGATACATCCATGAAACAGCCTAATATCTTATTTTCCTTTGTCTCCATGTGGTATTACTATTGGTTTATTGTGTGTCTTCCGCAATAGAAGGTAGGTAAGCTACATGAGAGAGGACTTTGGTCTTCTCTGTTCATCACTGTTGGTCCCCAGAGCCCAGCTCAAGGTGGACACTCCAAAAAGATTTAAGTGGGTAAGGAAAAGGGTAGATGAAGGAATCAGAACTCCATCTTGTGAGGCCTTGGGAGAATAAGCACTAGACAATCATGAATTCAACTCTCTTCCAGGTAGGGACCAGGGAAACTTCCTATTCACCCTCCCAGGAAGATGCTATGATGAAATGAAGCTTCTGTCTCTAGAACTCTGTGCATCACTCTGTGCATAGGATTCAGCCAACTTCTGGTGGTTTCTATGTGACTACCTAGTGACTACCATCCAAGAGTGCATCTGGAGCTAAGCAAATGTTGAATTTGATGCTACATTTGTTGTAATTTGTGTTAATAATAAATACTATGTTTATAGAATCTACCAAGTGCCTTGTACAGGGACAGAAACTATACACCCACTCACGTTTTCAGAGAATTCCTGTCAACTCTGCAAATGTTGTGTTTTTCTTCCTGTTCTAAGAATGAGAATTTCAGTTTCAGAGAAGTTTAGTAACTTTTGCAAGGTCATGAATAAGAAGGTGGGATCAACTCAGAAGCACATGCTCACCACACAGGATCACACTGCATCTTGATGCCTCATTCAGTTATTTATTTATTCATGGATTCACTGCCCATCTTGAATGGGCCAAGTTCTGTGCGGTCACTGGAGGTACATGCTGGTCAATAAGGCAATTAGATTTGTGACCTCAAAAATACAATTCAGGGCTGGGGTTGTGGCTCAGTGGTAGAGCGCTTGCCTAACATGTGTGAGGCACTGGGTTCGATCCTTGGCACCACATAAAAATAAATAAAATAAAGGTATTGTGTCCATCTACAACTAAAAATATTTTTAAAATACAATTTTGAGACAGACTAGAAAATGGAAAGTTTCAATGCTTTCTTATAAGTGCTGAGAGGATTCAGCACCAATTACTATGGAAACACAGAGGAAAGGGTCTAGTAGGAAAGAAGACTTACTGGAAAAAGCAAGCCTTCCACCTTTTTCACTGGGGTGGCCAGTCCCCATTTGCATGTCGAACAGTATCACTTCTGCATGTTGCTCCATGGTACTTGGTATGAAATTGAATGCACAGTATGTTCATATGAAGTATCTTATGGGATTGTTGCAAGTTAGCATAGTTGTTGCAGGGCTCAAGCCACTGAGCAGAAACCACATTCCTAGTCCCCTGCATTAAGCAGGACCGTAGCCTAGCAGTTGCCAGTTGAATTCAGGTGGATAGAGTAACGCACATCATCTTGGGGTCTACACAGACATTGAGGTTAAGAAAGATGTGTCTCCTTTACATAGGCTCTTTACCAATCTGCAGACAATGGAGAGGACTTAGAGGAAGGTTAAGTTAACGATGGAAGGTATCTGAGCCCTGAAGACCCAGTAGGGCTGCCCACTACTGGGAGGACATGAGCCAGATATAAATTACCTTGCTGAAACTCTGACCTGCTGGTGTTTATCTGTTATAGAATCTATTAGTTACCCCAACATGTTGGCGGTCCACAAGACGACCCTAGGTTTTGTGACTCACTAGAGGAATCACAGGATTCAGCATATAGTCATACGCATGGCTATGATTTATTATAGAAAAGGACACAAAGCAAAATCAGCTAAGGGAAAGGGTGCATGGAATGAAATCTGGAGAGCAAGCCAGGGGTAAGCTTCCCTTTCGGTAGAGCGAATTCACCCACGAAGGAGTTGCAACAATGCCAGAAGCCATCCATGACCCATATGTGAACTGTGCATGAACTAAAACCATGTTGAAGCCATTGGGCAGGAAAGCCAGGTATCAGGAACTCCCAACAGCAACCCTGCTGGTTTGAGAACATCTGGTTCATGTGGCTTCCTACCCCAGCTCCATCACAAGTTCAGCACAGCATTGAGATGGGGTGACCCCCTGGAGCCACGCAGCCTCTCAGAGATGGATGTGGCTTGCCAAAATGCCAATCAACCTGTTTACTGCAAGACCCCTGCCACACAAGAAGCAAGACTCCTCCCCCTGAAACCGTATCCCTGCCTTTGATGTACTCCCCCTTAAATAAAGAATTGGGACCATTTTTCAGTTGTTCTGTTCCTGCACCTATCAGGACTGGAAGAACTATCAGGTACTCTGCTTTTATCTAATTTCTGACTCTATTTCTTATTAATTATTTCAGAGTTTTTCTTTCCCAGGCAGCTCATACCTCCTGAGCAGGAACCTACCTGGTGGGGTGTTGGCCACGCCTCAATATGACAACACATGAGAAATATGGTCCATCAAGGAAGCTTGTCAAGGACTTAGCACCCAGGGTTTTACCGGGGGCTCCTCAGGTAGGCAACCTCTCTACTTGACATGCATCAAATTTCCAGACTCCCAGAAGGAAAGTAGGTGCTTGGCACAAACCATGTTGTTTGTACATTTCAGGGATAGTGAGCAACCCCTGTTAGTTTGAGTAGTGGGATTTCTCTGGAAATTGAATAATTTCCCAGATGCTGAGGGCCAAACTTATAAGCAACCTGCTCTAAAATTCCCTATTCCTTTGTCTCCATAGGAGTGATTTCAATTCTCTACCATGTTTCTTGAGACCCTGACTCTAATTCCTGATTCACTCTTACTCTCCTACCATAAAGTATTATTTCTTGCTTTTTGTAGGAGAAAAGATTAAGAGCTTGGGTTACTGAGTTGGAGTTCCAGCTTCTTTGCCTCCTAGCTAAAGATCTGGGGCAGGTGATTCAAACTTTCTGGATCCCAGTTCTCTGTCTGCAAAATGGAAGTAACGATAGCAACCTCCTAGGATAGCATGGAAAGTTAAATGAGGTAATGCACAGGAACATCTTCTATCCTTGACTATATAACAAACACTACCTCCTATCCTATCCTAACCTATCTTATCCAGAGAGAAAAGATTTGAGACACTTAATTGGGAGTTGGCAAAAAGCCAGAGTATTTGGTAGTCTATTTAGGATCAGAATCCAGGCTACTGTGATTAAAAAAATAATAAAGAATGTAGGGAAGGGGAGATCATAGATGTGTGCTACTTTTCCCAAAGATTGTGACGGGAAGAGAGACAGAGGTGATGGCTAGCTGGGCAAACAAGACCAAAGTAGGTGTGGCAGTAGGGGGGAGACTGAGGCTAGAGAAAGGCCAACAAGAGTTCAGAAGAAAGGAGAAAATGTAAGAAAAATGGTATCATTCAAGGCAAATATGTTTTATATGAAACAACTGAGAAAAGATATAAGGAATTTCACTTCTTTTATGAGGCATTTCTTAACTCCTGTTTTAGTCTGTGATGCTGTAACAAAATACCAGAGTGAGTAATTTATAAATAATAGAAATTTAATTCAAGTTTTGGAGGCTGAGTCCCTGATCAAGGTGCTGGCAGATTTGGTGTCTGGAAAGGGTCGCTCTTTACTTCCAAGATAGTGCTGTGTTGCTGTGTCCTATGTGGCAGAAAGGACAAACATGTCCTCACATGGTAGAAGGGCCGAAAGGGCTGAACAGACTCCCTCAAATCCTTTTATAAGGGTTTGAATCCCATTAAAGAGAGTGGAGCCCTCATGCCCTAATTACCTCCCTATTAATGTTACAGAATTGGGGATCAAGTTTCATCTTAAATTTTGGAGAGGCAAACATTCAAACCACAGCAGCTCCCTGCAGAGACAAAAAGTTATCCCACTCTCTGTCTTCTCAGCACATTTTGGACCATTTGGGAGAAGCTGTTGTGGTCCCTTTCATGTCATGTTATGGACATTTAGGCACAAGAAATTGAACTAGAGTGAGAGCTTCCTCAGAATAGGGATCTCAGCTCCTGTTTTTGTAGCTCCTTGGGCACCTAGCACAGTGCCTGGCCTGATTCAGACTCTCAGGTGGTTACCATTGGCTTGAAGAAGGACACTGTGCTACATGCGTGTAGATCCCATTTGCCCCTCTAAGGATATCATCCATGTAGATGTCTGCATACAGATGCTGTTTGCTCACTGTGGCCTCACATGCTATGTAATCTTATTGGGCCTCAGTTTCATCATTTATACAATGGGAAGAGTAAAGTTCCTGTTTTATAAAGTAACTGAAGGATTAAATGAGGTCATGCTGTAAGGGCCGTGGTATGGTGCCTGGCTCACCACAGGAACCAATGGAACCAACTCTTCCTATTATGGCTGTCCATGGGGCATATTCCATCCAGTGGCAATTTCTGTGGCAACAGCATTCCTTATGAGGAAGGCAGTGCCGTAGAACTGAGGGAGCTGGGGCCCTCCGCCTTCCTTGTAACAGAAATTTGTGATGTACCATGTATCTGTTTCTCTCTTCATCCTTAGAAATAGAGTTCTAGCTATTCTGTGGGCATGCTGTCACAGGTCACAGCCTCTCCTCTAGCTCAGAGTAGCCATGTGACCAAGGGCTGGCCAGGTGGATAGAAGAAGTGTCAGTCATTACTTCTTCCAAGGTGATTCTTCTATTTCCAGGCAGTCATCTTGGACCTGGGCTAAGGTTGATTGAAGCATGATGTAAAAAGAGCCAGGGTCTCTGCACAGTAGAAAGTGATGCCAACCCTCTACTCATTCCAAATGAACTCTCATTTGGGTTTCTGTCATATACTCTTTCTCTCACACTCATCTTTTAAATGCTCATGTTATTACACTTCTCTGAGCCTCAGTTTTCTTGTCTGTAAATTGGAAATAACCCACACCTATTTTCTGGGAGAATCAAATAGAATTACATCTCTAAAGTAGCACATAGTAGGTACTCATTACGTTTCTTCCTTCTCTCCTCTCACTCCATCCCCTCAAAAGGAAAACTCAGAGACATAATTTCTCCAACCTTCTCTGAACATCAGACGTTGTTGAACAGATTCTGAGCTGACCTACCCTTCTGGGCTTGGTGCCTCAGAGGTCACTTGGCAACCCTTCCCCTGCCATCTGCTTGCCTGCTTTCTCTCACCATCTACTACTGCACTGAAGTCTCACAGAAACTAGTTCAAGCTTCATTTGCAAATCCACTTCCTCAGGAGGAGGCTGAACAGCATCTATCAAGGGACGTGAATAATTTAGCAGTCAAGAGAAATACTGAGGAAGGGAAGTCTTCCCAAGAGTGTTAGAAATCCACCGAAGGCAGTTTGACTTCAGAGAGAGTTTCAGCACAGAGCCTGTTGGAGTCTTAGAGGTTGAACTTTGTAGATTTAAAAAGGCCATAAGCATCAGATTCTGAAAAACGTTTCCATCAAGTTTAGCAACAAGAGTCAGAATTGAAGTGAAACAAAGGCAATAATATGTGCTGAGTATCCAGAGTATGACATTCACTGGGCCAGGTGATTTACATATATGCTTTTTCAATTAATCACATAACAATACTACAAATTGGACATTCTTAGGCTTAGTCTTGTTTTGCAGTGGGGTTAACTTCACATCGAGGGGCCACATTGCTTAGAGCCTGCTGGACCTGGGCACACATTGTAGCCCCACCTCTTTCTAGCTATGAGAACTTAAGTTATTGAACCTCGCTGAGGCTCAGTTGCCTTATTTGTAACACGGGTGAGCAGCGCGCACCTCAGAGCTCTCTTTGGAGATTAAATGAACCTAAAACGCTTTACAACCTTCCCAGCACACATTCTCTTCCCCTTTTCCCCATCCCCTTCATTCATCTTCCTTGCCATGGCTCTTTCCAGTCTGCAGATGGCATTTATTTTTCTTCTCTAATGATTGGACTTGCTTTGGCCAAGACGAAATGAATGGACTGGTTCCAGCAGAGCCTACAAATGTGTTGATACGTGTTTTGGATCGTCCTCCCATGCTTTCACCATTGGTCACAAGGAAAGTGTGTGCAGTGTAGTCACTGGTCCCAACGAGAGACACAAGGAGTAGTCTGGACCCCCACTGGAAGTCTAGAATTAGCCTGGCTTAGCCAAACACAGCTGAGAGCAGCTGAACAGTGGCCAACCTGAGCATGAAATGAGTCACTGCTGTTAAAGCCACTGAGACTTGAGAGTTGGTCATTACCCCAGATTATTGCTGAAAAATCTGACTAACACACAGAGAGATATCAAAGGTAACAGAATCAGTACATTTAGGGGTATTTGGAGTTCTTTGCTAGAAGTCTGAAGAGGCACAGGGAAAGGTAGGGAGAAAGGATCATATCATTCCATTAATTTCTTTTTCTCCTGCATCACCATTAATGGATCAGCCCCATCAACATATACATGTGCTGTGATTTTTATCATTAACAAAAATACTTACTCAGATCCCACCTCCCCCATTTTCCTTCACCATTTTATTGCAACTCCTCAACTCATTTGTCACCAGCTCTTCTCTCTTGAACCTTCTCCAATCAGCCTCTCACTTCAATTAATCCATCCAAATAGCTCATCAAGGTCACAACAGACCTCCACATTGCTAAAACAATAGCCTAGTCTCAGTCTTCACTGGTTCGACTTTTAGCAGAATTCACTTAATGATCATTTCCTGCTGTTTAAAACATTGTCTTTAACTGGCTTCCAGAATACAATACCTTTCTGCTGCCCACTGCCCACTGCCTTCAATCCCTTTGTCTAGTTCCTCCTCATTTGCAACCTTCAAATAGGAGTGCCCCAAAACTTAGGTCTTGGACTGTTTCTCTTCTCTATAAGCATTTCCTTGGGATCTCAACCAATTGCATGATTTTATGCATATTTCATTTTCTACTGACTCCCAAATTTATTTGACCAGGTCAGACCTGTCACCTGAACATCAGACTCATATATCCTGTTATTTACTAATATCTGCATTTAGATATCCAACATGCTTTGCAAATTTAATTCTGGATATTTCCATCCAAATTTGCCCTTCCCACAATATTCCTCATCTCATTTCACAGCAATTCCTTTCTTCCAATTGCTTAGGTAAAAATTTTGGAGTCAACCAATAAACACATGAAGAGATGCACACCACCTCTAATAATTAGGGAAAAGTAAGCCAAAATCACAATGTTCTAGAATTTCACACCCATTAAGATGGATATCATTCAAAAAAGAGAGAAAACAAATGTTGGGGAGAACAGGGAGCCCCTTGTGAATTGTTGGGGCGATGTTAAACAATGCAGCCACTATGGAAAACGGTACATACAACTACCATATGATCTGGCAATTCTACTGATTTTCTCTTCTTCTAGAATATAAAGTATATGCAGATGTGGATTTGTGTTTGCTGAGTTCCCCACCAGATCCCAGAACAGTGCCTGGAATGTGCAAGGATTCTGTAAATGTAAATTTACAGTTGTAAATATAAATATTTGTTGAATGAATAAAATATCACTCCATTCTAGCAGAAATGGTATCAGAGTGCAGGGAATAGGTTTGGAAAGATGAGCAAATGTCAGCCAGGTAGGAGTCAAGGGAAAGACAGGTTGGGAGCACACCAAGAACAGAAAGTAAAGCAAAGGCATGCACAAGAGTAGAATGTAAGGGACATGCAAGGGCAGTCCTTTTAGCCAGAACCAGGGTCAAGGGCACTGGCAGGAGAGGGGAGGACAGCAAGATACAATGCTGGATAGCTAGGCAGGGGTTAGACGTTCCAGGTTAAGGGTTAGGCTTTACTCTGTTTGTCTTGCACATGGTGCCCATGCAGACTCCCAGGCTTTGCACCAGAGATCCTGATGTGTGTAGGTCTCTGGACAGTCCAGGGATCTGCATTTTTATACTCAGTTGCAAGAGATCTCGGAGTCTGAAAGCCACATGGGTGTATACATTGGGAAACTATGGTGTATATTCCAGGCAGGACGTCTTTCTCACAAGATTTGTGCCCTTTCTAGCAACTAAAACTTTTCCATTTCTTAAGTTTTGGGACTGTGCTCTGGCTGCAAAGTACAGTCTGGATACAATGGAGGCTGGAAGAGGACTTAGGGGACTAGGAAAGGTGGATCAAAGCAGGGGAAAGAAATGGCCTTTGAGAACTGCAGACAAGAAAGAGTGGAAGGCCAGTGATTCCCAGGTATGGGGGAGAAGACAAGAAGAGTCCAGAAAATTTTTTTGCTTTGCCTGACTGCAGGGTGGCTACACACTCCTACTCAGAAACATGGCATCCTGAGATGCCAGCCCATAGAAAGGCCAAGGTCACTGCTTTTGATTCATGCCTGGGCACAGAGAGGAGCTCCAATGTTCAGGAATCTCTAGGAAGAAGCCCAGAAGAGCAGAGGTCATGTGGTCTCTGCCTCTTCCTTTATGGAAACAAGTTGGAACAGGACTCAGACCAGGCTGGGCTCACACAAATGTGCTTGGAATGGATTTCTAGACAGATCCAAGAAGCTAATTCAAATCTCATCATTATCCATCAGAGAGCCGTTGCTAGGTGCCTCACTGCATGTGGCACTGAACTGTGACACAGAAGCTTCTGAGTAAATGAAACCCAACTGTCTCCCAAAGCAATGTAGACTAGGCTCAGCTGAAAGGTGAGGGCAGGGCCTCAGGAAGGCTTTTAATTTCAGCCTCTCCAGCACTTAGACATGCACACAGGCCTGCCTTCATTCTGGGTAGTTTTACAAGTTACAGAAGATGTGGGGACTGGAAAGGGACCATCTTGTCTATCTCAAATCTCAAATCACTTGTCGAGAATTTTATGGAAAACTCCCTTGATTGGCCAGCCTGATCAATACATATGCATATGTGTGAATGATACTTCTTGTGTTAGTCAACTTTTCTACTCTGTGACCAAAATACCTGATGGGTACAATTTAGAGGCAAAAAGCTTATTTTGGCTTATGGTTTCAGAAGTCTAGTCCATGGTGGGCTGACTCTATTGCTGTGGACCCAAGACAAGGGTAGAAAGGCACGGAGGGGTGCTGCTCCATACATGGCAGCCAGGAAGCAGAAAGAAAAAGGGGCCACCAGGAAGATGAATCCTGGCAGGGAACACCCCCAGTGACCCACCTCCTCCAGTTATCACCCAGTTAGTCCATTCAAACTAGAATGGGCTGATTAGGTTACAGCTCTCATAATCTGATAATTTCACCTCTGACTATTCCTGCATTTACACAGGAACTTTTGGGGGATACCTCCTATCCAAACCATGATGCTTTTTTTATGAATAAAAACAAATAAAAGTTAATAATTCTCTTTGGAAATATTTGGACAAACAGGCAATCCAAGCAGGAACATCAAAACTTATAACCACGTGCATAGAAACAGAATTGTGTGAATTGCAAAAGCAGATATAATGGTTCTGCAAATTCATCCATTTAGATTATAATTTTATATATTTAAATTCTAAAAGCAGACTTTGTATGTTCAGTGACAGAGATATACATATCCATTTTTCCACAAAAATGATATAACAGCGAGTGCTAACATTATTTTTACATAGGCTTTGAAGCTCACAAATCAGCTCTACAAGGTAAATCCCACAGCATGATAAATATAAATACATTGAATGATGGTTCTAAATGAATTTTTATTTTCTCTACCATTGTCAGGGGAGAAAAATCTCTTGTAACATTTTCCAATCTGTTTATTGTACCATCTACAAATCCTCAATAAACAGTATGTTTCAAGCTAAATATCCTCTGCAAACAAAACCCAAATATCCATTTATGATCCCAGTTATCTTTGCAGATTGTTTTCTCAACCATGGCTGAATTTCTGTGTTCTGACTAAATGTAGCCTCGGGTGCAGTGGCAGGAGTTTTGCTAAATATTCTGTCAGATTTTTAATTTATTGGTGATGAGGCAGATGCTGCCCACTTAACCTGAACTCCAGAAATGAAAGGGCCACACTGGGTACAGTTCACAACCAGTCTATCTTTTATCCCTGACTTGTGCTGCCAAGAGAATCTATAGGAAGACACAGTCCATGACAGCTCGCTTGGCAAGGATCTCAAAAAACTAGGAATAAATTAAGATTAAAAATATATAAAACTGATGGATTTGTTTGTTTTAAAAGTATATACACGTGCTTATTTACATACATGTGAATACACATTGACAAAGAAAAATGTCAAGAAGATACAAAAATGTGATCAGAGTTATTTTGGGGCAGTAAGATTAGGGGTGATCGGGCTGGGGTTGTGGTAAAGCGCTTGCCTCGCACGTGTGAGGCACTGGGTTTGATCCTCAGCACCATATAAAAATAGATTAAAGAAAAACAAAAATAAAGGCATTGATAAAAAAAGATTAGGGGTGATCATCTCCCCTACTTTTTGGTTTATGTGTCTTCTCCAACTTTTCTATGATGGGTTGTATCTCAGATATAATCAGAGCAACTCTAATTTTCTTTTTCTGTTTTTTTTAAGACTAGGGAATATACCTTCAGAATGCTCTGCATCAATTAATCCTCAAGTACATCAGCTGAGACATAGCCTGGAAAGAGGCAGATCCTGAGGAGGAAGGCCAAGTCCTGAGGCCTCCTGGAGGCTTTGGCTTTGGGTCTGCTGCCTCCATCTGACTGGTGAGAACTAGAGATTGGTCTGTTTTAGTCTGAGCAACCTAGTTACTGCAGCTCTGTTGTCTTTGCACTAAGGCACTCGGCTCCATGGAGAAGCATTTAAGTGAGTCTTGCTGCTGAGAATGTAACGAGGTGCGCAAGGTACTCCTAACCTCAGGCCACGGGTGAGGAACAGAGCCCAGGTTGGCTATGGCTGGTCTGTGTTTTCAGAAATGATCTTTGAAACTCAACCTCACATTAACCTCTTTTGGGAACAAAGGTGACAGCATTGAAGAACATTTGATACAAAGACTGCTCTCTGTGCTGCCTAGAAATTTCTGGAATAATTTCCTCCAAACTAGCCTTTCTATAACTATTCTACTTTATGTCACTTTTATTCCTTGCATCTCTCTAGAGTGCTGCCTCAAGACAGTGCTGCTTAGTAGTCCTAGAAGGCTCCTCACCAACCACACCAATGGCTCTCAGCCTCAATCTGCCTTGATATACCTGAGGGTAGGACCTGAGTGGGGACTCACCCCTGCAAAGCCTGCTGGCTTCTGAGGCCGAGTCATGACAGATGCACCTTTTGTCCAAATGCCCAACACTGGGCCAGACAACTAGCAGGCACATAGTAGGTCCCCGGTAAGAGGTGCAAGTAGGGTGTTTGTTACTCGCCACTGCATCCTTAGCACCTGGAAAAAACTGCTATCCCAGAATCCAACAGATGACAAGCAGGTGAATGAGGGAGTGATGAGGAAGCAAATGTAGACTTCTGAATGCCAGAGAGGAGAAAGCGTTCAGCTGTGCTCTACCGAGATGGAATTATTCAGAGCTGGCTGGAAGAAAAGGCATGTCACTGCTACTCCTATCTAGCTGGTTTCAAAAAATGCAATCTGGGTACTTTACACATCCCAGAGGGTAAAGTCAGAAATCAGTAGGAACTGTACTTCAATGAGAATTCAGTGAGCCCTGGGTCCAGAGTTCTTTTCACTTAGTTCAAACCTGCTGGCTGTCTGTGAGGTTACGTGAAGTCCTATTAACACATTCTAAAGGTGAGGAGCTGGGAGGTTGCCCAGGTGGAGCTGGGTAATAGAGTGACTTGTAAAATCATCTCCATTTTCACAAATGGTGACAGTCTTTTTTCTCTTGGATGAATTCCCTGAGCCAATCGTATACTGTCTGTCAGTGCTGGAGGGTAGAAAATGGATTTTAGTATGTGCTCCTGAAGAGTCTTTCATTATTTCTGAAAAGGGAAAAAAGATCCAGGGGTTATGAAATAATGCCTTTGCAGCATGTCTTGGCAGATCTTTTTTGTCCATTAAAAACGTGTGAAATCTCTTTTAAAATCATTACTTTTTTAAGCAACGGAATCCTAGCTATGTGCAGATATACTAATCAGGACTCTTCTAGGTTCAAAAACAGAAGCCCACATCTGCTAGCCTGATTTAAAGCAAATGGATGGGTTCATGCGTGGGAAAAGCCCAGAGCCATTGCTAGGATCAGGCACAAACTCTCAAAGGATATCATCTTGACCAGGTCTCTTTCTATGTCAACGTAAAACTATTCCTATAGACTGATTTCATTCCTTGGTAGAATCTGGACAAAATAGTCACAGGCTATTTTCAGATTAGATTTTACCAGCTTAGCATACCCTTGGAAAGAGAACTTGTCTCTGCCAACAGTTCCAGCAAAAGCCTTAAAGCTAATGTTATGTGCCTGACCATGGTCACATGTCTAATGCTGATTGATCCTCGGGGCCAATGGGGTAGAATGCATTGCCTGGCTACTTTCATGTCATGTGGGCCAGGAGAATGGGATTGATCTGCCTCAACCACATGGTCTGAAGATTGAGGGTATATATGGCCAGTATTTCAAAGGAAATGAGAAGTCTGGTCGCAGAAGAATGGGTGCTATGTCAGCAAGAACAGGTGTCCATAGAGCTGAAGTTCATGACCCTCCTAAGTAAACCCAATATGGTTCACTGGCACCAGCGTCAGAACTGAAGGAGGCAGAACAAGAAATTAGAACTTAAAAGCACGAGATGCTCATGAGCACATGACAGGATCACACAGAACATCAAGCTGGAAAGATGGTGTAAGCCGGAGGCCCTGTGAGTGCTGGCAGGAGGCCAGGCCAGCCAACAAAAGGCCCGAGTCCTGAGGCTCAGCTCTGCGCGCTCAAGCACTACGACCTTGGGCAGGTCCTTTAACCTCTCTAGAAAATGAAGCTTCCTCTCCTAAGAAATGAAATGGTCAAACTAAACTGGCATTTCCCAAAGGGAATGGATGTGAGCCCGTGGCCAGATATGCTTGGGAAGTGTTTGCAGCTGTGATCAAACACACTTGTTTAGCTCTCTTTACCCCAGCAGTTGGCCATTGAGTTCTTTTGGTATCACAATCATCATCATTATTATTCCAACTGATATCCTCATCATTTTGAGAAGTGTGGGGCCTGGAGTACTTTAGGACCTTCAGTACTTTAGAACCTCTGTTCATTAGTGTCAAGGGCACAGGAGATCAGGTACTAGAAGTGCTTGTTGATTTGCTGGTCCCCTTTCTCTGGACATAATTAGTGCAGGTGCTGCAGTAACAGCCAGTGTCCTGAGCGGAGACAGCCTGGGAACCCAAGGATAGCAGCAAAGAAGAGCTCTGGGGACAGAATCTAGATAGAAGTACGAAAGGGAGCAAGTGCCACTCCTGGAGAGGTAGGAGGAGGGTGGAAGTAAGACTCAGAGGAGGTATCTTAGCATGCTAGTAGTAGCTGTCTCTAGGTAGTGGGATTATGGAGGATTTTAATTTTTTAGAACTATTATTATTATGATGATTATTGGTACTGCTATTGAATCCAGGATGCTTTTGATAATAAAAAATAAAAGCTAGCCCTTTTTATTTTGAGACAGGCCCTTGAGAGGTTGCAGAGGCTGGCCTCAAACTTGTGATCTTCCTGCTTCAGCCTCCTGAGTTGTTGGTATTATAGGCATGTGTCATGGTTCACAGCTAGGATTTCAGTTTTTGAAAAAAATTTTCTTTGTTGCATTTCATAACTCCCTACATCATATATATTATGGGTTTAGTTCAAATGATGAAAGGAAAGACAAATTTAAAACTATTTTAAGATTCCAAATCTAAATGAACCAAATAACTACGAAGCTTTTTTTCCTCTGTCCAATATTATATTTGATCACAAAGGAAAGTTTTCTCATTAATGGTAACTTTTAGGCTTCTTTCATTGGCATTTTGTCATAATCAAGAAGCAAATATAAGGATGACAATTAGGAAAAACCATTCTCTACCCTGCCTTTCATTTTTCCCTCGTTGCTCCCTCCCTCACTTCAGATGTTCTGGCTCCTGAGAGGATGCTGAATGTGCAAAACCATGGCACGGCTAATGCTACGTTCAACCACACTGCACGCGACAGTGCAACCAGAATCAATGAAAAGGCAGCAGCTCTCTTCAGAACATAGACCATACATGGCACTAAATGCATCCTAAGTTGAACAGATGCTCAGAGAAGCCCAGAGTGTGGGATGAAGGATAGGTGACTGTTCATATTGGGTTCCCCAAGCCCGAAATGCTCAACAAACCAGTACATGGTGATGGTGGTGACAGAGCGATGCTGATTCTGATAATAGTGCTAACAATTACCACCACCTGAGGGTTTAAAGGCACGGTGGGAACATGTTTACACACCTTCCTCCATTAGATCCTTTTCACTATCCCAGCGAGTAAGTCTCATCGTTACCCCAGTTTTATAGGTAGGCAAACCAAGACACAGAGGAGTGAGTAAGATGCTTGAGGTTATATGGCTAGAAAGCAAACAGACCATTATTCTATTCTGTTTAGGTTCCAGAGCCTGTGTTCTTCACCACCGCATAAACCCCTGAAAGAAAGCAGGAGCGCCTCTTACATCAAAGTGAGTCTGAATTCTGCAGTTGGTAGGATCTTAAGTAAAAGTGATTGAGAGGGCACAGGCTAAGCTGCTATAAGAAGATCCCTCCAAAATATAGAGGGTTAAACAAAGTGGAAATTCATTCTTCTCTCAACAGTCCCTTAGGGTGGTGGCGGTCAGAACTGGGTGGACAAGCTTAGTGACCGCTCACTTAGCTCTGCCATGCTCTACCTTTGTCAATGCTCAACACGCACCTTTGGTGATCTGGGTCCAAGGCCACTGCTATGGTTGTACCTTTCCTGTCTGGTGAGAAGGGGAAAGAGGGGAGGCTTGGGGTGGGCAGCTTGTGCTTAGGTTGGGGATGAACTGGAAAGTGCAGACAGCACCTCTGCTCACTCCCCTCTGGCCCTCACTTAGTCCCATGGCTACACTCAGCCACAAAGTCTGGGGAATGCCATTCCTGACTGGGCTGCCATGTGTTCAGCAAAAAAAGTTAAAGATGGCTCAATTACAAAAAGCAAAAGGGAGACAGGTGGTTTCCTCTGTGCCCGTACCTTACAAAGTTAGTTAGATCTCAGCTTTTACCAAATCTACACTAGCTGTGTTGTGTACAAACAAGGAATCTGAGGCTCAGAGAGTAGAAGCCGATATCCCTCATCTCATCAGGGGAGAACTGAATCTATAGCCTGTTCTCTGATTTTCAGTCTAGTGTTCTTTTATTTGTCCTTAATTGAGTGCTCAGATTGAAAAAGAATTTAAAAGAAATCATGAAATTTCTAAGTTGTACCAAGTAAACACAGTGACCTTTAAACAAATGATACCTTAATTATAAAATTGCTCAGATGTTGAATAGAGGTTCAAAAGTAGCTGGAAAATGTCAAAAAGAAAGATAAATATGTTTGTAAAATTTTAAGCCTGGGAGGAATTGATCACCGTGATCATTCTCATTCCATAAATAAAGGATTTTGACTTCAAGAATCTACTGATTTCTATGATCATACATCTTGCATGGATGTGTCATGACTACACCTTTATCTCTTGGTTTTCAGTGTTCTTTCTACTGGCCTTGAAGTTCCTCATGAGTAGGATAAAAACTCTCTGAATACTTTAACATTGGAGCCCATAAAACTTCCAGGGAACTTCAGTCTATCTCCTGGGGCATTTTCTACAGAATCTGTTATTTTCTGATCTGACTCTCATTCATAAACCAGTCAGTTCCAGTTCAACAGCCTCCAATTACAGAAGTCCTTCCTTTGTCAAGTACCATGTAAGATGCTCAAGGATGTACAGATACAGAAGACATGGTCCCTGCTTCCAGGGGCTTTTAATTTAGCAACAAATTGATAAAAACAATTAACCACATAGTCACACAAAAGGACATAACAGATGGATATAGAGTGACAACAATTTTTATTTATTTTCCCAGAAAACATCATAACTCACACACTGTCAGGATCCAGCCAATCCTTGTCCCTGACCACAGGTGTGAATAAGTGTCCCAGGCCAGGCTGATGGTAGAACTCCAACCCTCTGACCATAGTGATTGGCACAGGCCAGGCAAAGCCCCTCCCAGGAATTAATTATTCCCTCAGGTGAGAGAGAATCTCTCTTTACTGGGTCTGAGGGTTAGAGATATGCAAATTCATTGACCTATGACCTGTTCTCTATCACATGGGAAAGCCTGTTATTAGTAGGAAAAATGACCCTGTCAGGCTGACCAGTGTGGAGATGTGAGCAGGAGAGATAGATAGGTGCCTCATAGCAGCTCTTACCCAAATCCTGTTTCACTATCATCATCATCCTCCTCATCGTCATCATAATTAACACTTGTAATGTTTGCTTTATGCTAGGAATACTGCTGATTTAAAATGTAGGTACTTGATATCATCTCATTTAATAATGTTAACAATAGTAATATTAATAAAATAATAGCAGTATTATCCTCCCTTACAGAGGAATAAACAGAAAACAAAGAGGACAAATAATTTGTCACATGTCACACAGCTGGTGAAAGAACTGGGTCATGAACCCAAATTTGTCTGACTCTGAAATCTTAGTTCCTTCCCTTGCAACATATGGCCCCATGCCTGCAAGGATCCAACTCTCTGAATTAAGTCAGGTGGCTTGAGCCTCCTGTACTGAACTAGTTTCAAATATTCATACTGGATTTGATTCTGGGTGCTTCTTCTCTGTGTTGGCTCCTGGCCCAGCCCTGCCCTTCCTTAATGACCATGGGTGGAGTCCACTCTCCAGTCAGAGGAGTCTCAAGTCCCCAGTACAGCTCCCCAGGGTGGACATCAGGGTCTACCTCCTCAGTTCTCGCCTCCATCCAAGGCAGAAGACCAGCACTTACGACACCAGTGCATCTCCACAGGTATCCATTGTTCTAGGTCCCAAGGAGGTGGGAGGGTAGCCCGGCAGCAGACATCTAGGGGAGGTGTTCTAGGCCAGGACAGCATGGCAAAGCATGAAGAGAAAAAGAGCCTGGCTCCTAACATCACGTATACTTTACACCAACCTTTGACTGTCGACCTCTGGGCTTTTATATAAAGAAGATAAAAACTGTATGTGTAATAGCCACTGTAATGGGGGTGGGGGGCATTCCACCAGGTGTAGCCAAACCTAAACCTAAGTAATAACAGTCCCTTTGTCTTTCTCACTTTTGTTTCTCCTGCTCCCTGCCTGGTGTCTGGCACAAAACAGAAGCTCATTAAAAAAACAAACTGCTGAATCAAATAAATGGGTGTATATCAAATGGTTCACACCACAAGGACAATAAAAAATGAATATTATGCATATATACATAAACAAGTAGATATTTCTAGTTCTGAGAATATTTTGGGGGTAACTAGGAATGTTTCACTGTAGCTTTTTTAAAAAAATATTTTTAGTTATAGATGGACACAGTATCTTTATTTAATTTATTTATTTTTATGTGGTGCTGAGGATCAAACCCAGTGCCTCATAGGTGCTAGGCAAGCGCTCTACCACTGCGCCACAACCCCAGCCCTCACTGTAGCTTTTAAGACCTGGTTGGGCTGTTATTTCACTCCTCCCTTCTTGAAATAAAGCACATAATCTTGCCTTGGGAAGAGGGCTGTTGCCAGGTTGGTTTCATTGTTCAGGTCCCAAAAGACAGACGTGGAAGAGTGGCAGCTGCCTAGCTGGAATCAGGTTGGGAGAGATGAGTGAGTGGTTTTGAGATTATACTTATTTAATATTTATAAAAGATAACTGTCATCAAGAGCCAACCTCCAGGCCCCCAGGTGCTTTGTATCATAAAGCCTCATGGGGAGTTTATGTTTTATATCATGTATTTCTTTTTCCATCACAGCAGTCTTCACTGTCAGCTCCACATGAAAACCAAGCTGCAAAACCTCATTGTTCTTGTCCTGGATTCGTGTAGCTAGTGGGAATAAGCAGCTAACTCACTCCTTTTTTCTTAAAGAATATGTTCTCCACCAAATTCTTTGTAAAGAGAAAGAAGTTACCCTTAGAAGATAAAGGTATATCTCTCCTTCTGCACACATCTCCCTTTGATCAATCTTTAGCAAACATTTGTGGAGTGTCTGCCATGCGCCAGGCACTGTTCTTAGTATTGGGGGCATGGGAGGCTTGAAACAAACCCAAGCCCTTGCATGCACAAAGCTAACATTCTAGTGGGGGAGTCTGAAAATAAAAAAATGTTAAATAAGTAAAAAACAATTTGTTAGATAGTGCTAAAGAAAAGACCATAAGCAAGGAAGGAATATCTCAGGGCCTGGAGTTACAATTTTACACAAGGTGATCAAGGGAGGCTTCTTTGAAAAAGTAACATTGGAGTAAAGATCTAGCAAAAATGAAAGAGTGAGTAGTGAGTAGCTAAAGAACAAGCACTCCAGGGCAGAACTCAAGAGCCAAGCCCTAGATAACATGGATAAACCTGGAGGACATTTTGCTAAGTGAAATAAGCCAGTCATAGAAAGACAAATAACGCATGACTCCACCAGCATAAAGAGTTGACATATTTGGGGCTGGGGTTGTGACTCAGTGGTAGAGTGCTATCTAGCATGTGTGAGGCACTGGGTTTGATTCTCAGCATCATATATGTATGAATGAATAAAATATAGATCCATCAACAACTATATATATATGTACGTGTAACTATATATATATATGTATGTGTATACATACATATATATATAAAAGAATTGACACATTCATAGAATCAAAGAGTGATATGATGGTTACCAGGGAGCTGGGACAAAGGGGAAATAGGGAGCTCCTCAATGGGTATAAAGTTTTACAAGCAAGACAAGAAAGTTCTAGAGAACGGTGGCATAACATTGTACCTACAATCAACAATCATGTGTAGTACACTGAAATTTTTGCCAAGAGGTTAGATCCCTTGTTAAGTGTTCTTACTGGAATCATTTTTTTAAAGATCAAGTCCTAAAGACATAGGGAACATGTGGGGTTGTTGGCTTCATAAGGAGGTCAGTGTGGATGGGGAAGAGGGGCCAATGAGAGGACAGGGAGATGTGCCAGGTGGCAAAGGTCCTTGAGGTCAATGAAGAACTTCTTCATCCCTTGTGAGACAAGAAGGCCTGGGGAGTTTTGAGCAGGGCGGCAGGATCCAACTCACATGATAGAAACATCACTCTGGCTGCTGTGCGGAAACGAGTGAAGCTGGAGGACTAGTCAAGAGACCTTTCTCTTTGGGTCCCCAGACACCATCTCCAGTCAGCCATTTCCTCCTGTTCTCCTCTTCATTCCTTTGGTGTCCCCCGCTTTCCTTAGAACTAAGAACCATTCTGTGTTCCCTCTGGCTCTATTCCAATGAATTTTTCGGATTCTTTAATCACACTAGAGAGTCAATAAGAAATACCACTGTGAACCGATTCATACCCAAGTAAAACAGCAAAGAACAATAGTTTCTAGAGTCTTGATGGAGGAGTAAAAATGAGCCTATGTTCTCTCCAATGGCTTAGTCAGGACTTCTTCAGGTGTAAATAAACAAACTTACTTTCTATTGCTAATAAACGAATCACCACAAACTTAGCCCCTTAAAATAAGTCCTGTATATCAGAAGTCTAGGTATGGCACAGTTGAGTTCTTTTCTGAGAATCGCAAGGACCACATGAGACCAAGTGGTTGTTCTGGCCGAGCTCAAGTGTGAAGACCCTGGGGAAAAACCTGTTTCCAAGAAATTAAGTTCTGTCGTTGTGAAACTGCCATCAGGGGACTTCTCTCAGCTCCTGGAGGAGCCCTTCATTCTTTAATCTATAGCCTCTCCATCTCCCTCACTGAGCTTTTGTCACTTCAAATCTGATTTATATTTAATTCTTAGATTCAGCTTTCTGGGCTCATGTGATTAAATCAGGTTCACCTGAATAATCTCCCTCTCTTAAAGTCATTTTATTTGGGACCTTGATTACGACTGCAAAATTCCTTACTGCAATACCTAGATTAGTGTTTGATACAATAACTGGGAGAAGGTGTGTGGTCCAGGGGCTAGGAATTTGGGTCATTTGAGAAATCTGCCTACTACACTAAGTAAAAGGGAATACATTGATCCATGTGTCTGAGGAAGCTCCCAGTGTAAGAGGAAGAGCTGGAGGCACCAAGGAGGGTCTTGGGGACTAAGACTAGGACCCCATGTGCCTATCACACACACACACTTTCTCCTCTCTCAGAGCTGCTGGATTCTATTTCTTTATTCTGAAGTTGCTCCTCTTGTGTAACAAGAAAGACCCAACCCACCAACCTAGCTTGCTATTATAGTTTTGCCATTCAAGTAAGAAGACAATTTCTTCCTTACTTGAATGGAATTTTAAACCAAAGAGTCTGGTTGGCCCAGCTTAAATCATGACTGAGATGGGAAGATGGGAAGTACAACACTAAAACTGAGTGCACTTTGTGAGTCTCTTTGGAAAGGAGTGGAGCTATGCTGTTCAGATTTCCCTTCAAGAACACCTGATGTACGGAGTATATTTAGTTGACAGCTTCTATCCTTCACACCTTTGATCCACTTAGATATTCACACCAAGGCAATGACCCTCCCTAAGCTGCTTCTAGCCAACAACTAAGACTATTGGGGGCAGCGAGGCTGGGCTCTTTCTGCCCAGCATGACTCCTCTAATCTTCAATCGTTGCTCAGGAATTACTCCATGGCCTGTTTAAGACTTCCTCATGGGTGTATGGCAGTCTGAGGATTTTCTTCTTGTGTCAGTTGTCTTTGCATCTCTGTGACCAAATACCAAACAAGAACAAGTTAGAGGAGGAAAGATTTATTTTGGCTCATGGACTCAGAGGTCTCAGTCCCTGGTCAGTTGGCTCCACTCTTTTGGGCCTAAGGTGAGGTATAACATCATGGTAGAGGGCGTGATGGAGGAAAATTGTTCAACTCACAGCAGCCAGGAAGCAGAGACAGAGAAACAGAGAGAGAGAAAGAGATATAGTCCCCAAGGACACCTCCAGGGATTTACTTCCTCCAGTCATGCCCCAGCTGCCTACACTTACCACCCAGAAGTTTATTCCAATTATTACTCTGCCAGATGAATTAACCCTTTGATGAGGTTAGAGCCCTCATGATCAGATCATTCCTTAAAAGCCCTGCCTCTGGACATTGCTGCATTGTCCAGCACAGGAGCCTTTTGGGATGACATTTTAGACCGAAACAGTAACCCTTATGTAACCCCTTCCTTCCCTCTCCTCTCACAGGTGTCAGACCCACATCTCAGCCAACAGATGCTTTCTGCCTCCTCCTGTTCCCTCCTGTACTATCTTTTAGAGACTCTTCTCCCCATAAATCTCTCTCTCTCTCTCTCTCTTTATTTTTTGGTACCAGGATACCAAGATTGAATCTGGGGTACATAGAATAATTACCAGTGAGCCACATCATGTACCTCAATAATATTGTATTTCTATTTATACCTATTGTTGGAAATGTTATTTTAAATGTTGTCTTATAAATAATGATATTTAGAAAAAAGCATTAAAGCATTTATCCATAGTTTGGATTTTCTCTTAGAACAGATTATCCAAAGTAGAAACTGAGTGGGTACATGATATAATTGTACATCAGCATTAAGCGTGATGTTTATGAAGAAAAGACAATGTAAATTTTTGAGGTTATGCAATGATATTAAGCTTATTATATTCAAGGCAACAAATGAGAACATATAGGTGGTACTAACAATTCAACTTTAGGTCCATTTCCATTCATAGTTCTTTCTTTTCTGATCTCTTCTGACTTCCATTTCCTTCATCCCATGAATTCCTGAACTAGAGTCCATAGGCATTAAGACAAAAGAGATGCACTTCAGAAGGTTTCTAACCACCTAAAGTTGCCCTCTTGCTAGGACTGGGGATAGAGGTGCCTCTCAAAAGTAGGACCACAGAAAAAGTCTCAGGGCCTTGTATCAGTCTACCACTCAGAACTTGCATATGCTATTTTTTTAAAAAAAAGGACAGGAAGATACCTTCTACAAGTCAGATATGTAAATGAGGATTGCAGATGAATTCCCAGAATGATATATGACTGTACTCATACATCTAATATCATCACCAAAAAAAGCTTTGGCCTGCACTGAATCCAAGATAGCTGTACTTGTTAAAATTAAAAGAACACCAAAGACTCAGGCAGTGAACATATTTCTCAACTGGAATGCAGAGTGATTGACAGCCTCCTTCTTCCTTAACTGCAGCCCTTTGCCCTTGAAGGTAGCAGTTACTTCTCATTTGTCTGCAGTGTTTTAGCTTGCTTGCCCGTTCCTCAGTTTGCAATGCTGAAAAGTCCTTTCAGTAGCTGGGGTTTTCATAGAGTTTCCTCTCAAATCTGTTTGACCCCTGCCCTGCCATTTTGTCATCCCTCTACCCACCTAATTGATCCCCTTCCTTTATGCTCCACTGCGTTCCACACAGGCCTGCATTACCTCCATCCTCCATGACACCCAGTGACGTCTATTTGCAATTGCTAGTTTTTCAATAGCTCACAGGTGAGACAATGCAGGAACATTCAGAGGTAAAATGATTAGATTACGAGAGCCTCAACCTAATCAGTGGATGAATCCACTGATGGATTAACTGGGTGGTAACTGTAGGCAGGTAGTTGTGGCTAGAGGAAGCAGGTCACTCAGGGATGATTTTGGAGTTTACATTTTGTCCCTGGTGAGAGGAACCCTCTCTCTGCTTTCTGGTTTCCATGTCCTGAGCTGCTGCTTCTACTACACCCTTCAGCCATAATGTTCTGCCTCACCTTGGGCACAGAACTATGGAGTTGGCCAACCATGGATGGAACCTCTGAAACTGTGAGCTAAAATAAGTTTTTCCTTCTCTATGTTGTTATTTTTGGGTCTTTTGGTTACAGGGACAAAAATGCTGACTAAAACAACTGCTAACACACACACACACACACAAAATCAGACAATATGTTACTCTAGATGATGGATGTTCACAACAGTTCCTATGAAGTTTTCTTGCTGAAAATCTGAACCCAAATCTAACCAGTTTCCTAGATATAACTACCAACTTATAGGAAATAATGTGACAGAACAATGTATTAAAGAGCATCTAAGGGTGCAACTGGTAAAATCCAAACTTCTGGAAACTCTACAGGGCAAACAACTCGGTTTTTAAAATAAAACAAAGAAAAAAAGTGAGTGTATATGTATGTAAAACTACAGATTAAGAGGCACCTAAAAAACACTAAAAGACATATCAACCAATTGGAACATATAAATTATTGTTGAAATTCTGATTTGAAGAATAATCCTGTAAAAACATTGTGAGACAAACTATAAAAAGATTTAACACTTTGGGAGGCTGAGACAGGAGAATCGGGAGTTCAAAGCCAGCCTCAGCAAGAGCGAGGCACTAAGCAACTCAGTGAGACCCTGTCTCTACATAAAACACAAAATGGGGCTGGGGATGTGGCTCAGTGGTTGAATATCCCTGAGTTCAATCCCAACTACTAAAAAAAAAAAAAGATTTAAGTACTAGAAGAAAACGTGGGTTAAATACAAACACTGACCAGATATTTTGTGATATTAGGGTTTCTATTTTTTTTTCAGTGTGCTAATGGTATTTTGGATGTGCTCTATAAAGAATGCTTATCTTTCAGAGATATACACTGAAATATTTATGGATGAAATACTTTTGAAAGTGTTATAAAATAATTGGATATAGGGAGTAGATACTGGTATAAATGAGGCAAGATTCATATGCATTGGTTATTTTGGAGGCTGAGCAACAGCTCTCTCTAATGTTATATATATTTTAAATTTCATAGCAAAATGTTGTATAAA
The DNA here is from genome assembly GCA_004024805.1 of Geosciurus inauris. Classification (NCBI taxonomy): domain Eukaryota; kingdom Metazoa; phylum Chordata; class Mammalia; order Rodentia; family Sciuridae; genus Geosciurus; species Geosciurus inauris. Next base: position 36,797 of record PVHX01008990.1, on the reverse strand, counting down.
TAACAACAAATATATTGTTTGAGAGCACATCATTTGTATAACCAAAATCACACCAAGAAATCTGCAAGGAATTCTGGAAAATACAATTTTCTTTTCTGTCTCTGCAGCACGTTCTGAAATCAGGTTTGAAGTATGTATGTGTTAGATAATCAATAATGTCCACTCCTAAATTTATAACTCAACTGACCTCTCACTTGAAGGACTATTAAAACTGCCTCCTTGACTTTTAAACTTGGATGTCTTACAGGACTACTAAACTCAGCATGCTCAAGCCAGAACTAGTGATATCCTCCCAACCCTAAACCTTCTTGTTAACCTGCTGTGTGACCTCAGGAAAACCACTGAGCCTCTCTAGTCTCCATTCTGGAAATGATTAAATTATTTCTATGTTATTTCAAGCCCAAGAAACACAAAGACTAAACCTTGTTCCCTCTGTTAGCACTAACTTAATTATATATTGGTTTTTAAAATAGGCCACCTTAAAAGGGATGTAGCTGGTATATTTTTAGAAGCAGCAATGCTTCATGAGAGATATTAATGTCACTTTAGCCATCAGTGATCATTTATTCAGCATTGGCAGCAAGTTCAAACAGCCCAAAGTTGCTTTCAATCTGGGCTTGTGCATCCTAGAACCAACCAGCCACGCAACTCACCACCTACCTGCCTCCCTGGAGCAACAGCCAAGGAGCTGTCTGTGCTGGGGAGATAATTTAGACAGCTGGCTTTCTCTGGCCCTGGCTTTTGTATCTGTTTTAGAAATGTGACAGCTGCAATTTTTTCCAAGGCAAGAGGAAGAGATGGTTTGACCTCTAGTGCCTACCGAAGCATCTGCAGAAGGCTGCGTTGTCATTTTTATTGCATAAGTGATGGTGCTCCCACAGAGAAGTGAAAGGGGTGATAAATAAGATTCTTGGAGGCTGTTAAATGGCACTTAGCAGGAGGGAGGTCTGAGTGACAGCTGCACACTGCTCAGGGATCACAACAAAATATTTCTTTCCGCAGGACTCCACAGTTAAGAAAGAAACACTGGCATGTGCATCATGGTATTTGACGATTTCACTTCATTTTCTCTCTCTGCTCAGGTGGTTTAACTGATTGCAGAGTGTTCGTCTTTCTGTTCTCTCCAGTCCCTTCTAGTGCCACCTTCTTGTTTTGGTTTACTGGTTAGTTCATTGTTCCAATGTGTTACAATATTCCAATGTGTTAGTTCATTGTTCCAATTGTTCATCCTTCTGCTAACACTGTCCCATGGTGGATACCAGATGCTGCGCTCTTGAAGACCACCTTCACAGGAGTCTGGAGCAGCAGACTTTCCCGCAGCATGGGTGGAGGTTTACATGCAAAGCATCACAGCTCACCAAGCAGCTTACACTTAGATATTGGGCTCTGGGTTCTCAAAGATCATTCAAGAGAATCTTCATTCATTCTCAGCAGTGATTGACAACCATTCACCATGGCATTTAGTTACCTTCTCTACATGCCATGGCGGGTATTGGTTCCAATATCTGAAAAGTGAGGAGTCTAAGGAGTCTGTTAGGTAACTTTTGGAGGTTCCATGAAGGCTGTGGCAGACACAGATGTGACTCAGGCATTACTACACAGCTGGGTTCTTTCCCTACATCATGCTGAGTTCCCTAAACAACTCAGCATTTCCTGAAATGCTCACTTTGTTAATAATTCATGCATAAATTCTCACCTGAGCCTAGAAACACCCCATAGAGGATATGCAGATTAATGCCTCCATTACTAAATTAATAAGTTAATCAATGTTGTAGATGAAAAACTGAAGCTCTAGAGAAATGAAGGTTCAAGATCAATCTGATGCTCAAATCTGGGCCTCTGACACCAATGTACTCTGGTAGCCACCATCCCCATATCCATTCTCTGTCTTTTTGCTCTTGCTCCCAAAATAATTTATTATGCATTATTATTACACTGGCTATGCATGTGGCATTGTTTGGTACTGCTAGTTACATGTGAAATGTTCTGTTAGTTTTTATAGCACTTGAATCCTAAAATACCTCTGGGAAAATAGGAGTCTAATCCTTAAGACTCTCAGAAAATCTGACTTACCAGAAAGGGCCACTACAGTGTTGTATATTTGCATAAGAGTCAGTTGGGCTTCCTGGAACAAATGTCCTTTCTCAGAGGACTCTGGGGTTTCCAGTTGAGTCCTGTCATAGTTAACTGAAGGCTCTTCAAAGTCAATGTCAAAGACTGCTTCAGCTTTGAATGATCAAGGACCTTGCCCTAAGCCAGCAGTTCTCAGAAGCTGATTGGCACAGCCTTCTCTCCCTGACCAGGAGAAATCTTGCATTATCTGGAGACATTTTTGGTTGTTACAACTTGGAGAAGGCCATTGGTATTAGTGAGTTGAGGCCAGCAATGCTTCTAAACATCCTACATTGCACAGGAAAGCTCCTACAATCAGGAATTCGTTGATCCCAAATGGCAGTAGTGGCCAGACTGAGAAATCTTGCCCTGAGCCTAAGGCAATACCTCAGCTGGGCCCTGGTTCACTGTTAATAGAAAGGGAGCTCTGGAGGGTGGCCCTCCTGTGTTATCTGACCTAGGTGCTCAGAAACCTCAGAAACAAGCATCTTATCCCCTCAACGAAGGTACTCTAAGAAAACTGAAAGCCTGAGAGGGCCCTTAGGGCTCTCACTAGGAGATCTGGAAGCCAGAGGGAGAGGATTCTTCCCCTTTCAGGCTTCTCACTCCAGTAAGCAGAGGCAACTGAGGAGCTCCTCTTCCCAAGGAGGACCCCAGGAACAGCAGTGAGGAGGCAGAAATGGCTTATAAACTCATACTTGGCAGCCCAAAGAAGGTAATTCAACTTCAATAAAGTCATAACGGTGGGGCTCAAACTGAAAAGGATTGGTATCCTTTATAAGAAGAGGAAGAGGGGCTGGGATTGTAGCTAGTGCCTCGCATGCGTGAGGCCCTGGGTTCGATCCTCAGCACCACATACAAAGCAATAAAATAAAGACATTGTGTCCATCTATAACTAAAAAATATTAAAAAAAAAAAAAAAAAAAAAGAAGAGGAAGAGATCCCAGAGCTCTCTTTCTCTCGACGTGTGCACAGAAGAAAGACCATGTGAAGACACAGTGCAAGTCAGGAAGAGACCTTCACCAAACCAGCCCTGCCATGCCCTGATCTTGGACTTCCAGCCTCCAGAAAGGTGAGAAATAAACATGGGGTTGTTTAAGCCATGTCATCTGTGGTTTTCTCTTACGGCAGGCCTGTGCAGACTCATACACATCTGCACCAAGCTCTCTGCGCCAGGCTCCTAGCCTTGGCTCACCACTGTTCTGGCATCCAGACCAACAATGACTAGTTCAGGCCTCAATCCACCTCACCTCTCCACACTACCTGTCCCTGGTAAACACTCTTCCCTCATTAAAGGTTAATGACTCTCTTCCCAGGGTTTCTGAAGTACCTCCTTCATTTCAGTCTCCCTTTAACCTCTATTAAGTTTCCTTCATGGGCTAGCAATCCCTGAGGTTCTGTTTTGATGGCCTTCTCTTCTCACTCCACAAATTCTCTCTAGGAAACCTGTGAAGAGACCTGTTCCTATAAAGATCTTGAAATGTGGGGCTGGGGCGGTGGCTCAGTGGTAGAGCGCTTGCCTCGCATGCGTAAGTCACGGGGTTCGATCCTCAGCACCACATAAAAATAAAATAATAAAAGATATTGCATACAACTAAAAAATATTTAAAAAAAAAAAAAGATCTTGAAATGTATCCTCCATATCAATAAATAAAGGTACTCAGCACAGAGTAAGTTTGTATTAAATATTTGCTTAGTAAATGAACAAATAAACTATCCCTATGAGTTGATGATTCTTAAAACAATCTCTAGTCTAGACATCTTTTCCGAGTTCCAGGTCTACTGCAGTAGTCAGTGATTGCCCACAAGAACGCCACATGAAAACTAAACCCCCACCCCAAACTCAGTTACCTACAGTTAGAAGCATTTATTTTCATGGGGGTTAACAGTGGCTGACCTGATTGATTCTGACCAAGCTCAGGAATGGATCTGCTCTAAGCTTCCAGTGTCAGGTCATTTAGGTCTGGTTCAGGCTAGAAGCCGGAGGCTGATCTGCTTTATTAAGGCCTGGCTATAGGGCAGGGCCCACTCTGCATACTCTTCTCATGGCAATCACCAATCTGCACCAGCTCATGTAAGGCCTCTTCCTGTGGTCACTTCCTTTAACATTCCATAGACCAGATAAAATCTCAAAGAGAAGCCCCTCATCAATAGGATGTGGAAGTAATCTCTGCCCACAGGGTTCAAGAGGAAGACAGGAGCAAACAAATATTTGCTAGACATCCAAACATCCAAACCAGCACAACTATACAGCAAATTGCCTATAAGTCATCTTTGTGAATATCTCACAGGCTCCTTTAATTCTCTGTTGTTTGCTAAGAATCTTACAGTCTGTCCACTCCCTCCTGTGGCATTGGGTCTTTGTGTCCCTGTTCTGCCAGTAGGAGGTGTTGCTGAATTTGGACAGAGCATCTACTTCCAACTGCCAATTCCCCTGGCTTCTGAGCAATTCTACCTGGGGAAACCCTCACTACCCTGCCCCACCCTGCACAGCTGGACAGTTCTCCCAGGACAGGCATGTGCCCAACTCACTCCTGTGTTATTTATGCTTTTGGATGCTGTCCGTGGCTACTCTCAATTCATTCCCCAGCTCCCATTTTGTTCAGCGCAAGTTTTTCCCCTGCCTGTCAACCTTGGCTACCAAGGTTCCTCCCAGTACTGTGCTTTAGCTCACCTAAGTCAAGTGAGGAGGCCGGATGCAGAACAGACCTTGTGAACACTGACCTCCTACATCAGAAACAAGTTTCTCTATCTTGACTCTTCCTGGGGACAACACCTCCTGGATTTGGCAATGAGTCACGTGCACCTCATAAAATGACATTAGGACCCACCAAAAGAGAGACAGGTCAGCAAATGAGTTACTGATTAGCTTTGCTTTTTGTGACCTGGTTTAGATTACAGTGCGTATACATCCGCGAGCCGCACACACACACACACACACACACACACACTCACTGAACACTCAGTTCTAATCTTCCCTCTCATATTTATTTAGGCTGTCGCCAGATAATTTGATAGTCTTCCTCAGGACAAATGGGCTTTGCTCCAAGGGACTGGGGACAGGAATAGCAAGTCTAAATGAATGCACTTTGGCAGCAAGAAGAAGGAAAGCTTTGCGAGATGAACGTTGGCAGCATTGCTGGCTCTTGCCTGCTGTATTAATTTCTCCCTTAAAAGAAAGCTGACCCGTTTTTTCCAGCCCAGAGCCCTAATGGACTCTTATTCAGAGGCTATCCTTCTCCCACATAAAGAGCTGCATTGTATTTAATGATAAGCCTTTTAATGGAATTTGCTATTTCTGGGTCTCTGGGAAAATGCCATTAATGAGTTTCCAAGTGCAAGGAATAGCAGATGTTTGAGGGGCATGCTTTTTCAAGGGCAGACTGCCCTGGCAGGAAAATGGAAAAAAAAAAAATCAGAAAAAGGTTCTTTTTCCCTTCCTTGGCTCTGGTTTGTCCTTTCCCAAACTATGATCTACACAAACTAAGTTTTCAAAATGTAAATAGATTACTCCCCAAACTCCTCTTTCCACAACACCTAACTACTTGTCTCTTACCTTGCCATCACCTATAAATGTTTCTGCCATCCTAATCACAATAACATCATCAGCAGATGATGTGACAACCAGACCAAGACACCGTGTAAACAGAGCAGGCAAACATCCTTCAGACTTGTATTTGGTTAATGCCTATTTAAGAGACAGAACACAACACGTGGAGAAAGATGGAGAACTGCTCAGGGGAAAGTTTAATCCTTGTACTGCTTTGAGCAATTTAGCTCTTGCTCCAAGTCTCACAGAGCTTAGGGTTCTCTGGTTGTCCGTTGGTTTTGTCTGCCTTGGCTGTCTACTTGTGGAGTCACTTTGTTTCTGACTCCAGGGCTTGTCTTTTGGGCTGGCAGGCAGCAACATGGCACGCAGCAAAATATTTGCAAAGTACAGGTAGCAATGCTCCTGTTAGCCTCCTTCCAGCCCTTCCTGTCGTCCTGGGTTTGGGCTGTGGTCCCACCGTGGTGGAGAGAGAGTTTTCTTCTGATGATGTACCCTGGTAAGACTTGCCGCTCTCCCAATGCTGCTTGTCCAGGGATTCGGGTTGGTGCAGTGGGGGGCCTATGCTGGGATAGGGGTCCTCACCTACAGGCTGCAGAAGGGAATGGCAGGCAAGCTGGCTCCCCCACCTCTCTTTTTCCTAACTGCTTGTCCTCCTCAGGCAGCTGATGTATAGAAGGCAAAAAGAAGGTGCAAAGGACAAACTCACAGGCACTCCTCTTTGGGGGGAGAAGAAAGTGGAAGGACCTGTGAGGGTTGGGCAAGTCGGGCAAGTCGCAACCTCTGGATGCACAAGCTTAACTTGGAATGTGTAGCTTGCCTCCCCATGTTGTCTGGTGCTGGGGCATCAGCTATGCAGCCATCGCCTCATCAGATTTTCTGGTTACCAAAGACACCCAGGTATTATATGGGTTGTAATCCATGTGAAACATGATTTTCATTATTGTGGGTCTGGGTGGTTAGGGAGTGACTCACTAGAATTAATCTGTGAATACTGCTCACCTAGCAGAAATGAGCTTAGAGGAATGGAGGTACCAGAAGTCCAGAGCATGTGACTCCAGGGATGGATCAGGAGTGAATGGAAAGCCAGACAGGTCATATCAGATCAAGGTCACACTATGAGCTGGGTGTTCTTGTTTTCATTTTGCAGATGAAGAAACAGGCTTGGGGAAGTTGAAACATTCTGCTGAAGCCCTTCTCTTGTACCTTCATCCTAAAGTCCTCATTCCCCCAAACCGTGTACCTGGGTCAGACTCACAAATACATTGAGTCACCACATTCTAAGTATTTATTCAAGACATGGTTGCAACAGACATATCTATTCAGACAGGCTGATTAAATACATTTAATAATTTAGTCCAGTCCTCCATCATGTACATCAGTAGGCTCCTTTTTCCTCCAAAGATCTATGGCCTATCTTCTAAACAGTCACCAGAGAATTTTTCCAAAGTATGTATTCGGATGGGTATTTCGCTCATTTTGGATCTGACTTGAGTCTGACTCCTCTAAGATTTTTCTATTGTCAATGTAAGGAGAGGGCAAATGGTGCCTCCAGAATCAGGCTGAACTCATACAGAGCCATCCAAGAGCACCAGAGACCCACAATATATGGACTACACAGCAGACTAGATATAATGAAAGGAAGTATTAGTGAACTGGAAGATCATCCTGAGGAAATTTCTCAGGATGCACCACAGAGAATCAAGAAGATGGAAAGGTAGAACACAGATTCTAAAAGTAAACAATTACCCCAGAAAGCAATCAAAATATGAGAGAGAGAGAAGGAGGTCTGAAAAAGAGCCAAAATAGAGCACACATCAAGCTGAGATTAGCATTTTCCACTCAAGCCAACATGGGCTTCTGAGAGCCCCCCTTGGCATTTGAAGAGCTGATAAATCTAGAGACTATGGTAGAGAAGAAGAAGAGAAAGGAGAACAAAATAGATGTTAAATGAATGCTACTATGTGTCACATACTGTCCCATTTTCTCCTTCACTAAATTGGTCCATTGGCCTCAAGGCTGAAAACATTGTTCTCATTTCATTATGTAGCAGAGATTCACTGTATCTTATTGGCTTATGTGCCTCTAATTGTTAGCACAAAACCATGCACACAATTGGTACTCAATAAACACTGTTGAATGAGCATAAACTTTAAGGCTTGCAGGGTTTGGTATCAGGTTCACAGTGACATAGAGAGTAAAAGAAAAATGAATTTGAATTCAGAATTATTTGACCCCAGTTCCTGCACTGATTCCACAGAGCCAGGCAATGTTCTCATGTCTTGTTATGGTTTGTATCTTAAATACCCCCTAAAAGTTCATGTGGTGGAGGCTTGGTACCCTGTGTAGCAGTGCTCAGAGGTGGAACTTCTGGCAGGTGATTGTATGATAGGTCTCTAACCTAACAACTGGATTAGGAGGGTTCATACTGGATTTATAACTAAATGCATTATTGGGAGGAGGTAGAAACTTCAAGAGGTGTGGCTAGTTGGAGGAAGTAGGTCATTGGTCCCCTGACCCCTTTCTTGCCCCTGTTCTCTGATTCCTGGCAACTTTGCTCCACCACATTCTCTCCACCATAATGTTCTTCTTTGCCAGGGGCCCAAAGCAATATAGCTAAGCAGCCACAGATTGAAACCTCTGAAATTATGAGCCAAAATAAATCTTTCCTCTTTTCAAATCATTTTTCTCAGGTATTTTGTCACAGTGAGCGAAAACTAGATCACTTGGCTCAGCCTTCAGTTAGGCACCATGAGACATGTCTGCAGGAGAAAGCGTCAGCCCCTCTCTCTGACTCAAAGCCCTTACAGTTCATCCCAGAGGCTGAGAGAACAGCTCTCAGCATGGCAAACACTCCCAGAAAAGTATGAAGTGCTTCACAAATTTGCGAGTCACTCTTGCACAGGAGCCATGCTAATCTTCTCTGTATTGTTCCAATTTTAGTACACACACTGCCAAAGTGAGCACAGGATATAACTTTTTAGGAAGACCTGCTTAATATTTATTGTGCCTCAGGATTCTGATAACAGCACCATTCCTGATGTTAATATCAAACATTCACAAGTGTGTCTTCTGCTTCCTGTCCTGATGTTTTTACAGCTAAGAAAAAGGCTTTCTTAGGAAACCAGGAGTCTTGTACCTGAGAGAATTGCTGGTATATTTGGTTCTACTGGACCCTTGAGCTATGAGAGAGGCATTCATTTCTCTGATACCTTGAGCTACCTAGGAACATTTTCCAGGGACATCCTCTTTTCATAGAGGCTAAGAACTTCAAACAGATCCATTAAGCAGAATGTGAATAAACAGCTTGGGCTGTGACTATGTCAATGTAGTTTGAAAGTAATTATGCCATTGTTTCTGTAACTACCAGAGTTGCTCTCCCCTTAGGTACTATTCCATTATGGGAAAAGAGATTATGGGAAAAGAGAGCTGTAATAAGTGCCTTCTACAAAGTCAAGCTTTGCAATTAGCAAGTCAGAACCTTAGCACATCTTGTGTATTGGGCTGTTGTTTAACTAACCACTAAATAATTCTTTTTCTAAGCTACTCTTTCCAATCTTCCTGATATTCTTTTGTAGGAATCTACCTGTAACAAAGGTGAGTTTTGCTCACTGGAATCTTTAGAATTCTTTCCAGGAAATAATCCAGCAAATGTGTAGGGACAGAGGCAAAGAAGGAACCACCAAAATATTGATTATAATAATGACCAGTTGGAACCAACCTAAATGGTCAACAATGAGGGACTGTCTCAAGGCAACATCCTTGATCCTTCAGATTGTTCAAGGTTTTCAGAGTTCTTACTTATTATCACAGCAACATTGTAATTTAATTTTTGTATCAGAGAAGCAGAAAATTTTCACCAGTACCAATTCAACCATTATCTTTTTTCTACTTACACTGTCACCTGTTTTGGCTAGTTATACTCGTTATTGTAATTATGTAACCAAACACCATAGTACACCAATTATGTATACATATGGAAAGAAAGCTGCTGTTCTTATGAAAACTGGGTTGAATGTTTTGGACCCAATAAAGTAAGCAGCTAAAGAAAAAAAACCTGGCATCAAATTAGGTGTGACAGAGAAGTGAAGACGGGGTAACCAGTTTTTTTTTTTTTTTAAATATTTTTTTAGTTGTTGATGGATCTTTATTTTATTCATTTATTATTTATATGTGGTGCTGAGGATCGAACCCAGGGCTTCAGGCATGCTAGGTAGGCGCTCTACCGCTGAGCTACAGCCCCAGCCCCGGGGTAACCAGTTTTAATGGTTTAGAATGATTCTGAATTCAGTTGGTTTTACTTATGTTTTAGATTCTCACTATCCACTTGAAAGACACCAAAATGGGAAAAATACAGATGCATTATGGGTAGGTGATCTTACATTTGAAGGCTTGAAAGAAAGTAGGTGTGTTGGAGGGGAAGATACTCAGAGATAGATAAGAGCCACCTCAAGTGACCATGATAAAGAATGTATTACAGGTGAACATTTTTTATTCCAATAGAAACTGGAATTTAATCCCAAGGGAAGCCATTGTTGAGTTTTAAATAGAAGAATGATGCCCTGGTTTGCATTTAAAGATAATTCTTGCCACACATGAGGGGGTAAGAGTGAACCACAAGGCCAGTCAGGAAGCCATGGTAGGAGTTGGGGGCCAGAGGTGAAGGTGGTTAGACTAGAGTGGAGGCTGCAATGGAGAATGGAGGTGAATTGACTTATTATGTGTTGATGGCGTGAAGGCACCAGAACTTGTTTCAGAACTAGATATAAACAGGAGACAGACAGAACTCAGTGTTTACTTGTTTTAACACCTTTATTGAGATATAAATAATGTATCAGACAACTCACCTATAAAGTGTACAATTCAGTGGCTCTCTGTATATTCAGAGAGATGCTATCATCACTACCGTCAACCTTAGAACTCACTATCCCCCAAAAGAAGCCCTACATCCCTTAGATGATACCCGCTCACTATATTTTGCACATCTTATTTATCCATTCCTCAGTTGATGGACATTTAGTTTCTTCTCACTTTTCAGACATTATAAACAATGTCTTTATGAACATTCCTATACAAATTTTTGGGTGGACATAAGTTTTCATTTCTCCAGGGTGTGTGCCTAAGAGTAGCAACATCATATAACCCTCTGTTTAACCATTAGAGGAACCATTTTATATTCCTACCACCCAGGTATGAGGGTTTGAGATCATTCTGGCTGTGGGGAGAAAAGACTGGAAGAAGGCTTGGGTGGGGGTGGGATTGTGAACTGGTAAGAATGATCATGCAGAAGTTGAGGCACAGGTAAGCTTCAAGGACACTCAACTTGAGGAACACTTCATACTGTCTCATGGTATGACACAAAGATTAATGAGAGATAGCTGCCTTTACTCAATGCATTACAGTGTTAAAATTAATATTCCAACAGAGAGGGCTTGTTAAAACAGATCTGCAGATTTCAGATCTAGAGTACTAAAGCAGACTGGCACAGAACTGTTTGCACATCTGTCCCCAAACATGCTCCTGCATGTAGGAGGATATTTTCAGAGAAGAAAGGAGTCAGTGGGTGTAATAAAACTTCCACACTTTTATGATTTAAAACTTTTAAATCATAAAAACCCAGGGCTCAAGTGGCAGCCTGTTGCTGAGGATGCCTATGGCAACAGACCTTCCCACCTCCTATGACACTGGCCTGGCTTCTCCATCCCAGTCAAGGGTTGGCTTTGCTCCAGATAACTGGTGTGATCACTGGGTCGAAAGAAGTCCTCTGCAGTTCCTCCAGCTCAGGATGTAAAGGAGTTGAATATCTATCAAGTTTGAGATCTACTCAGCACTGGGTTATAACCAACACATCTCCGATGTTCCATGTTAGGCAGCCTCATGACCAGTCACCAAAGAAGAAATTTCTCTCCCCACCCACAATGAGGAAAGTAGGCCCTTTTGGGTTTGCTGCTGGACCCCTCTGAAGACAATGCATCTTAGCTGATACCAACCATTCTAGGATCAGGAAGAACACACCAAGTTTAACCCCCAAACAGTTCATCACACTCCAGGTGACCTCATTCTTGTTTAATTTATATTCCTAAGTATAAACAAGGGTAAAAAGTAGCCCTATTTAGAAAGAATCAAGCCGGGCGCGGTGGCTCAAGCCTGTAATCCCAGCACCTAGGGAGGCTGAGACAGGAGAATCGCGAGTTCAAAGCCAGCCTCAGCAATGGCGAGGAGCTAAGCAACTCAGTGAGACCCTGTCTCTACATAAAACACAAAATAGGGCTGGGGATGTGGCTCAGTGGTCGAGTGCCCCTGAGTTCAATCTCTAGTACCAAAAATAAAAAATAAAAAATAAAAGAATCAAATTTACATACCGTTAAAAGCTAGCTAAGCAGTTTGGTGAGACCCTGTCTCAAAATAAAAAATAAAAAGGCCTGGGGATGTGGCTCAGTAGTTAAATGCCCATGAGTTCAATCCTCGGTACAAACAAAAACTAAGTAGAAATTATAATTATCTTTCCCTTAATATCTCTGATTTATATGCAGGGGCTGTTCTCCATTACATCTCCCTCCCCTAAACTACCCACCTCCTACTGCACCCCACACCCAATATCACTGTCTCTGCTAATCTGTCTTCACAGACCATGGTTGAGTTCTAGAACAAGGGACACATAATCCCCATGCTCTGGTTGTGCTACTGTGCATGAAGTGGTGACTTTGACCTCCACAACTTTGTATGGAATGTGTATCTATAGAAAAATACTATATTGCAATTCGAAAGGTCCCCACTTTAAGGTTAGGATGCTTTCCCAAATGAAGGAAAGTAGTTTCTACTACCATACTTTACCGTATTTCTTAAAACTGGCCTCATCCTAAGATATGTCTGTTGGGTTTTTAGGAAGTACCCAAAAATAAAATCCCTCTTTCCCACTGAGCTAACTGAAACACAAGGCCAAGGCACAGAGGCTGCTTGAAACCAAAACATCACCTTATTACCAATAGGATTAATTTTGGAGATTGTGTTAAATGTCCCTGGCAAGATGAACTCCTGGTACTTACCAATCCATTTACAATGTTAGTCCAGCATTGCACCTATCCTTGTAGGGTGGATGGGTGGAGTAGAATACGTGCTTCCAGGAGCAGATCGCTACGTGAGGAAGAAGGAGCAGGACACAAGAGCTCCACAGGCCCTATTCCTTCACCAGCATCACTAATTAGGTACATCCACCCCGCTTGCACGGGAACAGGAATAAAGATGATTGAGAGGGGCTGTGAAAGCATAAGGACCAACAGAGGAGAAACATCTCCCAACCCCACCGCCCCCACCCAGGCACCGGGTCCTGGTGTCCTGGCTTCGTCAATATATACTAACATGACATCAGGCAAGAATGCTGAACCCACACCCTGCGCCCTTGGATTCTCCATTGCTATGCATATGAGGAGTGAGTAATTATGTTAAAGGTTTTGAAAAGTACACAAAGATAAGGACCACAAAGTATTACTAAGGTGGAGAAGTCGTGGGCACTTGATTGAGCCTTTGCTCTTACAGCATTGTATGGATTCAGCTCTATATGACCATAGCCACCTTGAGCCATGATTGCCCCTGAGTAACCTTAGCTGGTTTCTCTCGTATAGTTTCTCAGCAAACCATAATTAGATAAAGCCATTAGAATCATACGTGGGCTTTAATGAATGGATCCAGGGATGTACCTGACTCTTTGATATTATCTTAAGATAAACCAGGTGCATTCCATCCAGAAGTCACTTTTGTCCTAACCAGTAGATTATGCCCTATTTCTGACGAAAATTGCATAGATCCAACAGGACTTATTGCCACGCACGACCATGCTTCCCTCCGTAAAATCCCCTGATAAATTGCACTCTGTGCAATCCAGATTTGTGTGCTTCTTTTCTTTGACCTTGAGGCCAGTCATTACATGCTACAACTGGGTTGTTCCAGAACAAGGGTCTTCCAACAAACTGGCAGAGATCTGAAACAAGGGTGACCAAGAGGGTTCCATTTCACTCCTACTTTGAGCTTGTTGGTTTCTGCCTGCTCATTCCCTCATAGGTAGCTTTCTCTAATTGCTCCGGATGAAAGTGCTGCCACAGGTGTGTTCGCCTCTCTGGCTGTGGTCTGAGTTCCCGAGAGTCAGCTTGTAGCCTTTAAGATGGGTTCATGGGGAGGATCACACGCTCTCCCACTCATCTTCTTGTTTTAAGACAAAAGGGTCCTCATGAAGATTTGTATCTGGGACAAGACATTCCCTCTTTGAATGTTGGAACCGGGGAATCTTTGGGTAGGAAAGGGTCTGCTTTTCCTGGGGATGAGGGTATGATGAGAGCTCCACATGGAAAAACGAGCAGGAGATTGTGAGGAGGGTGCAAGCAGAAGCCCACAGGCGCAGGCTCAGGCTAGGCAAGCCTGCCCGATGCTTCCAAGACCAGAAGCTTCCCAGTGGCTTCAGTGGGGAATGGATTTGAATTGTCCTGCCTTCCCAAATAACTCCTCCATGGACACTTTTCTGTTTAAACTTTCACTTGTTCCAAACCAGTGGTTCTCAACCCTGTCCGCACATTGGGCATTCCTGAAGGGCTTTAAAAAAATATCAATGCCTGCCCGCACTCCCTCCATTCCTTGTATAATGGCACCTGGATGCACCAATGCTTTTTGTTTCTTTGTTTTTAAATTTTGTGCTTAGAAATAATCTCAAATGGAGGGAAAGATGGACAGAAAAGAATAGCACAGAGAACATCCACATTCCCTTTACTCAGAATTACCTAATTTGTAAACATTGTGTGCCATTTATTGCAGAGAGCCATCCATGGACTGTATGTGGACTATCAGCATGGGGTGGAGGAGATCCCACACAGCACCGGAGATGGGCTGACCTGCTATAGCCGCAAGGCCCCTGAGATGGGTGTGACCTGCCAACAGCAAGACGTCACAAAGCAAGACTCTGCCCTTGAAACCGTGTCCTTGACTTTGATGTACCCCCTTAAATAAAACATGGGAGCTATCTTCTTGTGGTCTAGCTCCAGCTCCTATGTAGACTGGATCTATCAGGAGCTCCAACTTTTGAAACTATCTTTTCTGATTTTGTCTTTTGCTCTTTACTAATTATTCTAGACTTTAATTTCTCAGGTGGCTTACATCCTCCTTGGCAGGAAGAAGAACCCTTCCAGGAGATGCTGGCCATCTCCCCTTAATTTATTATTTATTCTATGTTTATACTTTATAATCTACATTTTATTATAACATAAAATACTTTGTAAGCGTCATATTTCCTTAAGAGTAAGACATATTTCAATGTGCATTTCCCAAGAATGATTTCCTGCACAATCATAATTTGGTTGTAAACTCCAGTGACTGATAATTGATATGGAAGCTTTTCATTTTCTCTTCTATCAGTATTCCAATTTTGTTGGTTGGCCCAATTGTTGTCATTGGACAAACGTTGTAGCATGTTTTTCCCCACAAGGATAGAATCCAGTCTGAGATCAGACACTTCATTTCATTGTCAAGCTTGTAATGGGTATGTGTTTTTAAAAGCTCTGTAGGTGATTTTTTGTTTTTTGTTTTTGGCACCAGGGGTGGAACTCAGGGGTACTAAACCACTGGGCCACATCCCCAGCCCTATTTTGTGTTTTATTAGAGACAGGGTCTCACTGAGTTGCTTAGAGTCTTGCCATCGCTGAGGCTGGCTTTGAACTCACAATTCTCAGGTCTCAGCCTCCCAAAGTGCTGGGATTACATACGTGTGCCGCCGTGCCCCGGCTTCTGTAGGTGATTATAATGTGCATGAGGGATGGATTTCTTTGGGGTCATAAAAACATTTTAAAACTGGGTCATCGTTATGGTTCAATGACTGTGAATTTATTAAAATATGTTCAACTGCACACTTAAACAGGTGAATTTCATGATATGTAAATTGTACTCCAATTAAGCTGTAAAAATTAAGCAGAAAATTATCACTCAACAGACAGAATAGGAACAGTGATCTTAGAAATGAAAAATATAATTATTAAAATTCTAAAATTTAACAGATGGGAAAAAGTCTGGAACACATTATTTATAAGATTGACAAATTGAAAGACAGCATTAAGGAATCCACCAGGAAGCAACAGAGAGATAAAAACATTTTTTTAAAATAACCTCTCAGGGATTTCATCTCAGCCCAGTCAAATGGCAATTATCAAGAATATAAGTAACAATAAACATTGGCGAGGATGTGAGGGAAAAGGTACAGTCATATATTGCTGGTGGAACTGCAAATTGGTGCAACTGCTATGGAAAGTAGTATGGAGATTCCTCAGAAAACTTGGAATGGAACCACCATTTGACCCAGTTATCCCATTCCTTCACATATACCCAAAGGACTTAAAATCAGCATACTACAGCGATGCTGCCACATCAATGTTCATAGCAGCTCAAATTCACAACAGCTAAGCTATGGAACCAACCTAGGTGTCCTTCAACAGATGAATGTATGAAGAAAATGTGGTACATATACACAGTGGAATATTATTCAGTCATAAAGAAGAATGAAATTATGGTATTTGCCAATAATTGGAACTGGAGGCTATCATGCTAAGTGAAATAAGCCAATCCCCAAAATCTAACAACTGAATGTTCTCTCTGATATGTGGACGCTGACTCACAATGGGGGCAGGGGAGTGGAACTTCTCAGGATTGGATGCGAGAATGGGTGGAAGGGAGGGAGGATGGGAATGGGAAAGACAGTAGAATGCATTGGATATAACTTTCCTATGTTCATATATGAATACACAACCAGTAAAACCCCACATCATGTACAAGCACAAGAATGGGAAGTTATACTCCACGTATGTATCATATGTCAAAAATACATTCTACTGTCATGTATAGCTAAAAAGAACAAATAAAAAACATAGCCTCTCACGAGCTAGATGGGGAAGCTTCCTCATACAACCTAATGGCACTTTCAGAAAAGAGAATGGAGGCAATGGAAGGGAACAATATTTCAAAAGAAAATCATTGATAATTTTCCAGAATTAAAGATGGCATATGAGTCCTCATAGAAAGTACTCTCTTACTTCTGCAGAAGACAAAGATACACAAACACCAACACAGTTGTAGTGAACCTGCTGAACATTAAGATAACAATAAAAAATTGAAGTGCTATTAAGAAGAAAGATGCAGATTATCTACAAAGCAATTAAAATTAGATTGGCAGTAGAATTTTTAACAAGAAACAACAATTAGCAACAATTTGTACCAGAACACAACAAGTACTGCTATCAATGTGCTATGGCAAAGTAACTGTCCAGTATAATTTTATATCCAAATAAACTGTCATATTACAATAAGAACAAAATAAATACATTTTCAAATATACAAAGAATTACCTACTCAATCACCACCTGCTATGGAAAGAATTAGTAAAGGATGGACTTCAGCCAGAAGTGAATCCAAAGTAAATACTTTGGATTCAAGGCGGTGGGGGGAGAGAGGCAGATAAATTGATAAAATGTCAGTAAATTTAATTAACTTTTGACTATAAAACATTTGAAATTTAAAAGGTAAAACTACAACTAGCCATTGATGTCAAAATGAGAAAGGGAAAACTATTAAGTAGGTAAAGTATGCAAAGCTCCTTTGTAGGAAAAAACAGATGATAGCTTTATTAGGAAACATTAAAGTTAAAAATCTATGTTGAAGCTGGGTGCGGTGGTGCATGCCTGTAATCCCAGCACTTTGGGAGGCTGAGACAGGAGAATCACGAGTTCAAAGCCAGCCTCAGGAATGGCGAGGCGCTAAGCAACTCAGTGAGACCCTGTCTCTACATAAAACACAAAATAGGGCTGGGATGTGGCTCAGTGGTTGAGTACCCCTGAGTTCAATCCTCGGTACCAAATAATAATAATAATAACAACAACAACAATAACAACAACAACAAATCTACGTTGAAAAACACAAATCTGAGAAGAATGAAAATAAAGCCCCAAGCTCTTAAGTCAGTAGTGGAATACAGATCATGTTATTAATCCAATAGAAGGCAAGGATGGAGAAAACAGAAGCAAAGAGAAGGAATGGTAAATGAAGAACACAAAATATGGTGGAAGAATAAGCCCAGATATATTAATAATCACAGTAAATGCACCTGGATTAAATTCACCAACAAGAGAGACACAAAATAAATCTCATGGAAGGATTAAGTGTGCAGATATGGAAAACACATGCTATACAAAGAAAGATGGCTTATCAATACAAACATTTCTAATTTAAGCAATTGTATGAGAAACTGGTAAAGAAAGGCTCCACATAATAGCCAGCCATGACCTATAGTTAAGAAACACAGCCTACTATGTGCCAGGGATCATGTCTGCCTTCTTTACTGCTATATCTTCATTGCTTGGCACATAATAACTATACCATAAATATTAATGAGTTGAATGCTCAATATTGAAGTGATCTATTTATGTGCTGACATAAGCAGAAGGCAGGGGCTGTCTTATTAAATTTTATGCCACAAATATTCGATATAGTGCCTGGCACATACTAGGCACTTCATAAATTCACACCAAATTCAAGGATCATTTTCTTCCATGGAATCTCACCTAACTGTTACTGTCCATAGGATATATCCTGGCCATTTGGATATATTCAAAGGACATTGGCTTTTGTTTCTACTGCTAAAGCACTGAATTTGAAATATCCCATTTAGCAACTGATGATATAACAATGTCTTTAATTTTCTATATTCAAGTCTTTTTCTTCAAAAACTATTTTAGGTTCTTTGAAGGTAGAGAAGATGCCTTATATTGCGCCAAGTGCCTTTCCAGGTACTTGAATAAAAACTATTTTATGGTACTGGGGATTGGACTCAGGGGCACTTAACCACTGAATCACCTCCCTATCCCTTTTTTATTTTTTATTTTAAGACAGGTTCTCACTAAGTTGCTGAGGGCCTCACTTGAGTTGCTGAGGCTGGCCTTGAACTTGCAATCCTCCTGCATCAGCCCTCCCGGTTACTGGGATTACAGGCAAAATAAATGTTTTTGATTGGTGTACACTAATTACATGAATGTAAGTTAGATTCATAGTGCCAGTCATACATCCAAGGTCTCCATCAGGTTATTTCCATTCCTGTTTTCCAGCCCTTGACTAGAAATCACTGTTTGGAGATAGTCTTATATGCAAAGAATGTGGGGAAGTTAACTAGAGAGGCAACAGAAGGTAGCTAGTAGTGTTCCGTTCCAAGCTTCTGTGCTTTGTTCCTTTCTGCAAAATAGTGCATGTGTGTGTGGTGAGGAGAATGTCCATGACCCCCCAAAAAGTGGGCATGGGAAGTCAGAAGGAGATAGTGAGGAAAGAATATGTTCTATATACTTCTGGACAGAACCTGGCCCCACCTTCCACGAACAAGCATGCTCTAAGGAGTTTATTAGGATACCAAAAGAAAACCCTGTGCAAACAGCTAGATGCATCCACTCCAAACCCTTTGCAAAAGACAAGGAGGAATGGTCTTCTCCATGGACAGACAAAGCACATGAGGGGAACCTACAAGGAGCTCCTTAATCAGGAAGCTGAAGAGGGTTAACAGCGAGCACTGGTGGCATCTTCTTGCTGGTTTTCATGAGTAAGACACACAGTCCAAGCAGGTTCAACCAGGACTCTGAGATGAAGTAAGGAGAAGAGCTGGCTGACCTCCCAAGGTCTTTTCTAGTCCCATAATTATATTTAGTGAATTGTACTCTTCCTCATTTATGCTCCTACACACGTCTGCAGTCAGTTTGATAGTAAGTCCCCTGGGCTGCCTTCCAGGGTTAGTGCGGTGCCACACAAGCTGCTGGCACTCAACAAATGACTCAAATATTTGTGGGAAGGAATAAATGAATCAAGTGTTTAAATAGTGCTCACATGACCTCCCAGCTGTAAAGTACGGCGTTGAAAAAATTCACAACATTCCAGGCACGATCACTTAAGCATAGATGGCAAAGGGACGAAAAAACACTCTCTCTCTCTCTCTCACGCACACGCACACGCAGACACACACACAAATTCATTCACATTTCCATCTTGGTAAAAGCACAGCCCACCTGCTCAGGAGGCAGGCTGCGGGAGTTTCCTTGGCAAAGGTGCTCTCTCTGCTGTTCCAGAATGGTGCCTCCAGAAGGTCAAGTCACCCAGATTTAGCACCGCTTCCCTTCCCGGTTGGCTTCAGAGACAAAGTTTGTCCAGATTTGGCACGGGCCTCCCGGGAGGCGCGTCTGCCCTCCCTCCCCGGCTCCAGTACCCCGGGCGCGCAGCTCGCCAGCTTCAGCGCCCTACCTTACCTTGGTGAGCTGGGCGATCTTCTTGCACATTTTGATGTGCATCTCGGGATCACAGTCCATTCTCCAGCCAGTGCCACCGCGGGAATCGGCTGTGGAGCTCGGGCAAGTCCCGGGCGGGTGAATTTTGCTGTTGAGGGCAGATGCCATCCCTACCAGGCGCCCAGCACTCAAATGCTCTGGCTCGTGCTTTCCCTGCCTACAGTGTGCACGTGCGTACGCGCGCGGGCGTGTGAGCTTGCGGGCTTTCTGTGGAGAGGTGGCACTGCAGTCCTGCCTGTAGCACAGTCGTGTAGCCCCTGCTTTCCGGAGGTGTCTGCTTCCCAGGCCCTCCAACGCTCCCACCCTTCCTCGGTTGTCGCACCCGCCCTTTCTCTGCTCGCGCTCGCTAGACAGCCGGCTCTGCGGGCACCCGCACCCTGCGGCTAGGCGCCGGCGCCCAGCACGTGCGGCTCGCTATCGCTCCCGGCTTGCGCGCGGGTGCGAGGTTTCTCTTACGCCCGGAAAGCTTCTGTGGCCAGGAGCTGTGGGCCTTCGGTTTTTCGCTAGCCCGGCACTGCGCTCTTGTACACGTGGGTGATGCGGGGCTCGGGACTCGGTGGCGCGGGACCCAACCCTGGATGGGCATCCAGGGCAAGGAAGAAGAGCGGGCCTCAGCCTCCCGCAGCCAGACGAGTATGGAAAAGACACCGTGGTAGTGCGCAGGGGGATGGGGTGGGGTGGCTGGGAATAGTGTGAGGAACCCAGCACCAATACCCCTGGGCTGAGGTCACAGGTCTGGTGTGTGTGTGTGTGTGTGTGTGTGTGTGTGTCGGGGTGGGACGCTGAGAGAGCGGCGGGGAGGTGACAGCGAGCAACCCGGATGCGAAGAGGTGGTGGGGTCTCCCGCTCAGTAGTGGTCAGTGCCAGAACTGCGGGAGCGCACAACTGGATGGGAGTCCACCTCGAGTGGAGCCGGGATGTGGCGGGAGGATTGCCGGAGTTTCCCCGCTACAGAGGAGATAAACCTAAGGGGTAGCAGCGGGGTGGGTGACCGAAATGTGGGACGAGAGCGCGCAGAACGCACCTAGTGCAGGATTTCATAAGAAGGCAGGGAAAACGTCATCAGAAGTAGAAAGGGTGGTGGCAGGTGTGGGAGAGGAGAACGCAGGGGGCTTGGAGTAGTTGAGTAATAGATATAGCTTAAAAATAGAAGTAAACCGAGTCCAGTGAAGGGGAAGGGATTCGTTTAAATCCGGGCTATTGCCTTGGGCCAACTGGAGCCAGAACCTGTCAAGTTTTCAAGGCTAGTGCTTTTTAAGTTGGTTTGGAGGGGAGGGGTTAACAGGATAAAGTTTTCTTCACATGCTTTTCTCTGGTTTCAAACAGTGGACTTTCAGGAAAGTGACTGAACCCTGATCAGATTTTTCTTACGAATGAAAATGCCGGTACCATAATAAAGGATTTACATGATTGATACATTTTGCAAACTTGACTTTTATCGAGAATTTTAATAATCTTTACAAAGAAAACTTCAGTGGGTCTCAAACACAGCCCCACCCCTCCATACTGCAAAGTAACAATGCTCATTTTTATAGATAAGGAAAAATGACTTAGAAAATTCATACCAAGTCAAGGCAATTAGAAATAATTGTGTCTGAAACTGAGTGAGATATACCTATTGTAGATTACTTATTTTCCATTCACTACATTACAGTACAGGAGGACTGAATGGCAAACCTGGGTGTTTGGTTTCTAGTTGTTCATCTTTAGTCCTCCTCTTTAGGACAACCTTCCTCCCAGAGTTGCTTTAGACAACACAATGTCTGACTCAGAATTACCAAAAGATTCTTGGGCCATATCCTATACCCTTGAGGCAAAAGCCTCTCGGCATGGGGGCCAGGAACCCACAACTTAAACAAGTTCCCTGATTAATTCCAGATTGTATTTTTTTTTAATATTTTTTTAGCTGTAGATGGACATAATGTCTTTATTTTATTGCTTTGTATGTGGTGCTGAGGATCGAACCCTGGGCCTCACGCATGCGAGGCAAGCGCTCTACCGCTGAGCTACAATCCCAGCCCCCAGATTGTATATTTTGAGTATTTTCTGCAGAATCTTAATACATACTAAATTCTACAGGAATTTAACCACTGCATCAACACATGAAAATTAGCCTTTGTGGAACAGAAGTTTACCAAAAGTTGTTCATTTTGGAAGCCTATCACCAATGGCCACGTAACTCTGGTATTTGGTTGTCAATAAGCACACTTCTAACTGCCATGCTCACATTCATGTGACTTTACTTATGTGTGTAAGCATCTGAGTACTATACTGTCATAGTTAGTCACTCCAGACCATCTAGATGTTGAAGTACATATTATTTAATTGTAATTACTTCCTTTGCCTGTTTTTTACATTATTGAGATGAAATTACACCACTTTTAATAAACGTATGTAAGTACAGCATATTATCTATAAATTTCTGGATAACAACATGGATGTTACAAAAAAGGTGATGTTGGGTCTGAATAGACTGGAGAACCACTGCTTTAGATGATCTTATACACATTCAAGTTTGTGAAAGTTTTAATAACTGAAATATGATTTTATTAAGTCCCAGAGTGCAAATCTTTTCCAATAGCATGTTATACTTTCAACTTTATAATGGAGCACAGTGGGAAAATCAGATTCCCTTATGAGCTTTGTTGGACCACAGTCATTCTAATCAAGGTTCCTTGAGCTAAAATGCTTTGGAAAAGAGTTCTTGAAACTCCAGGATTTACCAGCACTGTGATCTGCAGGTCCTTCTATACCATCAGGAATGAAATAGAGGGCAGAAGAGAATTAAGTACTGTATCAAATATAGGGGTACAAGAACATTTACTAGACCACTAACATAATCTTGACACTGTACCTCCTCTAAGGCACTTACTGTCTTTGCTCTCCAGATTAGGAAACTGAAGGTAGGGCTGGCTAAGCACACAATTTTATACTACTAGTAAATGGACTTAGGTCTATCTGACTTCAAAGGTTATATTTTTTCCAGAGAATAATACTGGCAATCTGAAAATTTTAAAACCATAATTGTCTTTTCTTTAGATTATAAATGTAACAGCTTCTCAGAGTATCTCCCCAACCTCACCTGTAATAATACAAAAAATGAGAAGCAAAAACCCTACATCCTCCACTCAGAAAATTACCATTAATATTTTGGAGAAGATCCTTCTAGACATTTTTCTGTATATAAAAAGAAATATATATTCTAACAGTCCATATTCCGTTATATACAATAATGTACTCTATCCTATATTGGATAATTCTTTTTTAATACTTCAAGCAAAATATTTCATATATACTATCATATCAGAATATTCAATTCTGTTCTAAAGGAAAATAAGATAGATGAAACTCATGGGTTAAGTATAATGGGTAAACAAGTGACTTGTGAGATAGGCAGAATACTTAAGATACATTAAGTACAGATGTGACAAAGAGAGCCAGTGGATCATATGTGAAAAGGATGAGAGTCTTACTAACAGGATGAGAAAGGCCAAGTGATGAGGTACATATAATGCTGCCTTTACACTAACAACTATTATCAAACCTAACATGTATTCATTACTGACATCCATTCTGGCTCCATGTATGTTCTGCCTCAGAAACACAGATTAAAAACATGGCTCTCCGCAGGCCATTAACAAGTCATATTTTTCCCTGCATATTTCTGACACAGGAAGTATATATTAACTCTAAGCCTCACTGAGCCCACCTTCCCCTTTTCAATTTCAACTGTGGTCCTTTTGACCAAACTATTAGAGATGAAGGTTGATGTAGCAAAAGACATAACAACACTGTGTAACACAGATTCAGGTAACATTGTCCTCTGATCTCTGCTGGACCCCATCTTAAATGTATTAACCTTCACTACAACTGTCTAATCTTTTTGTTTTAAGTAATAAATCATGTGATTTGAGAATCTTAATTTGAGCTGTGAGGATTCCTGTCCATGATATCTGGGACAGCCTGCCTCGTAGTAAATTTGGAGGTTATCATTGCATCAAGGTAATTCTTACATGACATCATTGTACATGAGTTTGCACAGTGTGCAGGTATTTCCATAGAAGTATTTCCCCTATGCCATTTGTTTGGTAACTAGTATAACTGAACACCAATTGATCAGTCAGTGTTATTAATACTTTTATGCAACATTTTTGCCTTATTCTTTTCTAGATTAAAAAACCCTCTTCCTTAGTAGGTGCTTTTGGTACCTGGCTTGTCATATCTATTACAAACCTTTTCCCCATTAAAATTTCTTCCAGCTTTCTTGTTTTATAAATATTTTATATTTTTATATCAGCAAATATATTAATCTTTTCCCTTACATAATCTGACTTTTGCCTCATACTTAGGAAGGCCATCTCTAGCACAGATGATAAAAAGTTACAACCCATACTTTCTTCTAGCACTTTTATGGCTTCATTTAAAAAATATATATATTTTAAATCTACCTAGCTTTTATGTCGATATATGAAGTGTAGTTAGGACCTAGATTTAGATTTTCTTAGATGGCTAAATGGTTGTCTCAACAGTTATTGGATAATTAATCCTTACCATAAACTGATCATGTAAGTGTATTTTAGGTGATTTCTTTAGTAGAAATTTACTTAGGTAAATTGACTTATGTTAGTGATTTTGCTAGGTAATTTTTTAAATCAGTTAAGTAGCATGGGTAACTCTGCTATTATCATTACTCATCATATACTTCTACCATTCTTCTAAAACCAAGTTCCAATTCTTGAGTATTTCACTAGTCTTTACCTAGAAGGCCACATTCCCTACTCTGTTGGACTCACTCTTAACTCATCATTCAGATGTCAGCCAGCCTTGTGGTCTATATCTAGAAATGTCTCCTGAAAAGCTCATTTTGAATTTGTGATATCCAATGTAGGAATGTTCAGAGGTGAAATGACTAGATTATTATAGGTATAAATTCTTTAGCAGATTTGATTTGATGGATTAATAATCTGAATGGTTTACTAAGTGGTGACTGTGGGCAAGTGGGGCATGACTGGATAAAGTGGTCACTGGATGTGTGTCCTTGGATTATATCTTGTCCCAGGTTCCTCGCGGTGTCCTGTACATTTCCTGGCTGCCACAAGTGCAGCAGCCTTCCTATGTCCTGCCTTTCTGCCATGATGTTCTGTCTCACCTTGGGCACAGAGCAATGGAGTCAGTCAACCATGGAGTAAATCTCTAAAATCATGAGTCCAGAATCAACTTTTTCTCTTCTAAGTTGCTTATTTTGGTCAGTGATGAAAAGCTGACTAACACAGCCTGAATGTCACTTCCTCAGGAAGATCATCCCTGTAGTTGCAGATCAGTTTGCATGTCCATAACAGATGTTCCCATGGCTCTCCACTTTTGAGTAGTACTGATGTCATATTTTAAAAATTTTTCTTTGATCAAATGTCCCAATTTTTGAGTAAATAATGCAAGAACATACAGTTTAAAATGGTATTATGATTTTACTATTATCTACTATACATTAACTAATACCAAGGTTTTATTAAAGGTATTTATATTATTAAGAGTAACTTTGAAAGTACTATCTCATATCCCAAAATAAAAAAGAAGCCCTTGTCACAAAATGGCAACATCTGCACTGAGATTTCAGTATATCAGCATAATATCATGGAACATGATATTTTAGAATAGAAATGTTTTGTGGCAAAAATAGGCTATATTAAATATTCATATGATCACTATGAGCTCCACAAATTATTTTAGAAACAGCCTGTGGGCAATGAGTTTTAAAATTTTAGGGTTGGTTGTCATTGTTTTCAGCTTCATATTTTAAAACTGTGTTGGTGATAACAAAGGTGTAGAACGCAGGGATTGAAAAGAGGCACATGAGTGAAGAGCAATTAATGGCACAAGTACCTTTCCAATACCAGAAACACAACCAATTTGAAAAGCATATCTGACTTCATCTTAAGAGTAAACAGGGAGGAATGAATCTGGCATCAATATTGACATTCTGGTCTTTCCCTAGAATTCAAAGAAACTCTCAACACTCAAAAAAAGAAAGAAACTGCACTGTTTCCATTTATTACATAGAAATAGAGTGCTCTATATTCAATGGAAACACAAATGTTTTTAATGGAATTAAGTACTGGCAATATGGCTGGCCAATACCAAATGAAATTAACTATTGGTAATATGCAATGTAGCCATTTCTCAATTTTCTTCTGGAATTGACTGCTGCTTTTTTTTCTTTTAAAATAATTGTATGGGATCTCTGTAATATAAATCCAAGTACCATTCAGAATATTTACATGCAGTTAAGACATTCTCAAATTTTGGTAAACATATCAGGAGCTTGATAAAAATGAATATTCTGGCTCCTGACCTCAGAAATTTTGATTCAGTAGGTCTAAGATAAGGCATCTTAAACAGTTACTTCAGTGATGCTGTTGTGGGTGCTATCAGACTGCACTTAGAGAACTGCTTTAATGGCTCAACCAAACTTTGCCAGTTCTCTCCATGCCTTCTTGCTCTGCTCATGCTCTTATCCTCTCCCCTATTCAAGTTCTATCAGCCTTCAAGTCTCAGATCAAGTCATACCTCTAAGATAGGCCTGACCTGACTACTGCAGTCAGAAATGTTTTTTAAGCTCCCATAGTAGTTAGTTTTTTGATGAAACTTTTGGAATAGTATACACTATTAGTATATTATGATACAATATAACATTTAAAATGAAGCAATATAATTGAATATGCTTCAAGATTTTTAACTATCTTGATTTATCATTTTGAGATGCTGCGGTTCAGATTGTTTTAAGTTCAGTTTATTTCAACACTGACCTTAATAGTTGTTATAACTAAAAACCCATGACATTTCCCAAGTTTAAGGGAAGGATATCATTAAGTATACTTAGTAAATTATGCCATCAATTTTGTGATCTGATCCACCAATTTGAAATTGAAGTTATATCTTTTCTGATTAATCAATTCTCACAAGCTAATCATAAAATTTGCATTTCAACATGTGTTTTTAAGTAGGTAATGTACTCATATGGTACAATATTCAAACTTGAAAAAATGAAGTCTCCCTCATACCTCTACCACCCCTGAGACAACCAATTCTTTTTATACATAAGCATTTAAAGCATGCATATTATTTTCTGACTAATTTCTATATTTACTACCATTCTGAATGAGGAAAGACATGGTTTTCCCATACCAATCTCCCCACACATACATCAACATTATTTGATCAGAATTTAATTAGTAACTGCTAATATTATAACTATGGTTATAATAATATGGTTCATGGGGTGAAGAGAGCTCACAGTGACTCCTGCCTTTTTTACATAATCTCTTCATTTTTAAAACAAAATATATCACCAACTGTTAGGGATGTCCTGGAGTTTATATTGGCTTCAGTATTCAGCAATAATCTGGTCTTAGGTGTTGCCTAGGCCTGTGGAAGACTAAACAGCTGAGCGCCTCCTTCATTAGCATTTCTGGTACTCCTAAAATTATATCCAATCAATAATAATGGTTGTTTTTAGATAGCATTATATTTAGTCAGAGTAATAAAATCTGCAAAATTAACAAGTATATTAGTTAAGGTGATGCTAATTGCCTCCTCCCTTTCATCAGTACCTTACCATGTTAGTTTAGTTTTCAGTTATATTAAAGTCAGAGTATTTGGACTCCCTTTCCTATCTAAATAAATCACAGACTGCGTTCCTTCCTTCTTGTAGGTTCACTCTTGCCTATGACTTGTAGTCAGATGCACCCAGTCAGTGAAAAGCAAAAGAGAAAAGGTTTAACTCCTAAAATACCTTGGCCTGGAAATGATGCACCAATTCTGCTGTTGTTCCATTGGGAACTGATGATAGGCACTATTTAGATGTTAGGAGGTCTGGGAAATATAATTGCTGCTGGGTAGCAGTTTCTCATAAAAAGGGAACACATTTTTTGAAAGATACATTACCTTTGAGACTAGTAAGTCTCAAATAATTCAGACTTATTTTTGATATATATATATTTGCTTTTAAATAGAGGTAACATTCTAGCCAGGTATAAAGGCACATGCCTGTAATTCCAGCAACTTGGGAGGGTGAAGCAGGAGGATTGTGAGTTCAAGGCCAGTCTCAGCAAGTTTGTGAGATCCTGTCTCAGAATAAAAAATGAAAGGGGCTGGGGATGTAGTTAAGGGTAAAGTTCCCCTGGGTTCCATCCCTAGTACCCAAAATAAGTAAATGCACATTACATTCTGAATATAAACAGAAGTGAAAAAAATCTCACTAAAATGTAAGCTTTATGAAGGCAGGAATTTTTGTTATTTTCTGCCAAAGTTCCAGTGCTTACAACAGTATCCTTGGCACTGTGTAGTTGCTCAATACATATTTGTTGGATGACTTAACTGAATTAAGGTGTTTCTATCAATCAGCCAAGACATTAATGTGCATATACTGAAAAAGTGAAGTGCTGTAAATAATTAATGTTTGTGAAAATTATTAAATTTGTATGTAGCAACAGATACTGAGAACCTTCTGGTAGCACAGTAATAGGGAAATAAATGGATAATAAGAATTTTCACTATATGGTAGAAAAAAAGAATATTTGAGAAAATAATGTCAAAAAATTCCCCCTCAAATGTATAAAGACAGTAAGTACAGAATAAATAGATTTAATTACTTATAATTTTAAGAGTTGTAGAATTGGTATACTGGCACTTAAAATTTCAAGCAAAATATGTGTTAAGAACTATATTTGATTCTTAGTCATTTTATACCATTTAGATTTTTTTTTTTGGTACTGGGGATTGAACTCATGGGCACTTAACCACTGAGCCATATTCTCAGGCCTTTTTATTTTTTTATTTTGAGACAGGGTCTCACCAAACTGCTTAGCTAGCTTTTAAAGGTATGTAAATTTGATTTTTTTTTTTTTTTTTTTTGGTACTAGAGATTGAACTCAGGGGCACTTGACCACTGAGCCACATCTGCAGCCCTATTTTGTGCTTTATGTAGAGACAGAGTCTCACTGAGTTGCTTAGCACCTCGCCATTGCTGAGGCTGGCTTTGAACTTGTGATTCTCCTGTCTCAGCCTCCCTAAGTGCTGGGATTACAGGCCTGAGCCACCACGCCGGGCTCATTTAGAAATTTTTAAGAAAAATTCAATTTGGAAATTCTTCATGTTTTGGGGACTAACTTCAAAATAATGCCAACTTTCATACCCCAAATTTTATGAAAAGGACAAACTTCAAAATCTCATATATATGATAAATCACCTTTAGTTTGGATTAAAAAAATAAGACTATAAAGAGTATGAAAAAAAGGAGACAGTATTAGAGAAAACTCAGACACCTAAAATATTCTGTTCTCCATAATCAAATTTGAAAAGGTAACTTGGGGGTCTGGGGTTATGGCGCAATGGTAGCGTGCTTGCCTAACATGCGTGAGGCACTGGGTTCGATCCTCAGCACCACATAAAAATAAAATAAAGATATTCTGTCCACTTACAACTAAAAAAATAAATAAATATTTTTAAAAAAAGAAAAAGAAAAAAAAGAAAAGGTAATTTGGAAAAAATCTGATAAACTACATTTCGTCAAAATTAAAAATGTCTATCAAAATATATCATTAAGAAAGTAAGCGCTAAGCAACTCAGTGAGACCCTGCCTCTACATAAAACACAAAATAGGGCTGGGGATGTGGCTCAGTGGTTGAGTACCCCTGAGTTCAATCTCTAGTACAAAAAAAAAAAAAAAAAAAAAAAAAAAAAAAAAAAGAAAGTAAAAAGGCAAGACATAGAATGGCAGAAGATATTTGCAATACACATCTGATAAGCTGTACAAAGCATATATGCAGAACTCCCACAAATCAACATAAAGATAATGTAATTTGTAAGTGGGCAAAAACCACAAGTAAGTACTTTCAAAAGAGGTATATGGATGGCTAATAAGCATATAAAAATGAACTCAACATCACTAATCATAGAAATATAAATTAAAACCACAATAAGATACTATTTATTACACACTATCAGAATGGGTAAAATAAAAAGGACTGACAATAACAAGTGTTTGTTATTGTATGGAACTGAATGAAACTCACACATTGCTCACTGGTGGGAATGTAAAATCATACCATCACTTTGGAAAGCATGTGGCATTCTACTAAAAATAAACATACACCTACCCTATGACATAGCACTTTGACTCCTAGGTATATACTTGAGAGGAATGAGTACATATACCCATGGAAAAACCAATACTGTTTATTGCAGCTTTATTTATAATAGCTAAAACTTGCTAAGAACTCAAATGCCAACAACAGGTGAAAGGATATATGAATTTGATTATTCATATAATGGAATTGTCTACAGCAACAAAAAAGAACCAATATGCTGATGAAAGAAGCTGAGTGTAAAACAATACATACTGTCTGATCACATCCACATGAAATTTGAGAAAAAACAAAACAAATTGATCTTTATAGATGATTTTTTTCTGGGGAAGGAGTGCCCAGGCACTACAGAATCAGAATTTCTTTGTACTATGATCCAAGTATTTATATCTTGATATGATCTTGACATGAATGTATACATTTGTGAAAAATCATTAAGTAATATACTTATGACTGGTGCACTTTATGTATATTTTACTGTATGCTATCCTTTCTACTGTATGTTATCCCTATTTAGATAAAGAGGAGATGGACAAATGGTCCTGACACGGTTCACTCAATAAATTCCATGACAGTGCATACATATATCATTTACAATAAATGGAAATTTATTCTGACATTATATAAACAAAGCATAGAAAAAACCTTAAATCATAATTCATAGGAAAAATAATATGAAATATTATACAGGAATACATTATACACCAGCCACTGAATTGGCTGGTAAAAAGCCAAAATGGAAGTAAAAATGGAAGGTGAAAAGCAAGATGAAAATTCAAAATATTTCAATGTACAGAGGTAAAAACTAAAATGAAAAGCTTGTTGAAATGGCTACGAGACTATACATCCTTTGTATAAATAAAAAATTGAGATGATTGTCTAGGCAAAGGATAAAGTTCCTTTAACAAAACAAGTTGTTGAAAAATTTAGAAAAAAAAAAAGCAAATTTCTGCAGTGCACATTTTAAAGTGAACAACTACTGCAACTGTGGAGTATGATGCCTGAAGAACCAATCTAATAGCTAACAACAATAAAATTTTACTGTATTTTTAATGTCAAACCTCTAAAATCTGATTACTAAAATAAGAATATTTCAATCTATTCTTGTGTGATTCTCATCCGAAATGTGTTATTTGGTATACTTTCCATTTCCTCCTCTTGTCATTAACCAAGTTTCTCTAGGTATTTGTCTCCTTTTCCTCTTATGTCCTCAAATCTGTCTTACTCCTTTCTGCATTTTCCATTTATTCAAATACTTTGTGCCAAGTTTTCCTAGAGACCTACTTCCTGGAATTCCCATCCTACTTACTAGACATAGTAGTCATCCTGAGACTTTCTCCTTCATTGTTCTCTTTTGAGATTTTTGTTTTCAGGATTCCATGCCTCCTTACTTACCTTACTCCCTTGTATGGTGAAGCACATCCTCCAATGTCCTCCTAAGAGAGGGTATATGGTGAGATAAAAATTTGAGACTATACAAGTCTTAAGGTATCTTTATTGTAGTGCCACATTTGACTGGGCTGTATGGGTATAAAAATCTAGGTTGGAAATAATTTCCCCTTTTAAATTTAAAGGCCTTGCTTTCATAGTCTCCCAGCATCCTGTGTGGTTTACTAAGAAATCTAAATGTCATTCCGAAAACATTATTTTATGTAATGTTTTTTTCCCTAAGTTGGATATTCTTTAACCCTGGCATCATAGAACATGATGTGCTTCTGTGTTTAACTCATTGGATTGGGCACTTGGTGGGATCCTTTTACTCTAGGATACTAATGTCCTACCTTTCAGGAAAAGTTAAGTTTTTTCTTCTTTACCTCTCTTTACAAAATATTTTGGAATTCTGATTCATCAGATGTTGCATCTTATTCTAATCTTCCAATTTTTTTTCCTTCCTACTTTTCATCTCTGCCTTTTTGTTTTACTTTGGGAAATTTCTTCAACACATCTACTGGATGCTTAGTTTTGGTTCTGCTTTTTAAATAGCTGTTATTTTCTGATTATTCATTTTTTATAGCATCTTCTTATTTCATGAGTGCAGTATGTTTTACATTTCTGAGAATATCATAGCTTCTTTGAGAAGTTTTATCATCTTTCACGTTGCAGGTTTCCTCAAATATCTAGTGATTCTTGGCTACTGGTGTATGGTGATTTCAAGTGACTATAAGCTGTGTATGAATGAGCAAGGCTTGTAGACTCTGATTGTCACTATAATAAATAATCAAGTGTCAAGCTAGTTTTTTTTTTTTCTTTCTTCTTCACTGTTCATCTTTTTGGGTGGGTGGGTTAGGGTTAGATAAAAGCCCCACTGCTAGATTTGATAGCCAGGTGGAGAAGGTGGACTGCAGCTTACAATGTTCACAATACTGACAATTGTCCTGTCTTCAATACAGCACACAACTACCATCACCCTCTTCCTCCGTCCCCAGTACTGTTTGGCTCAGTTTCTCCAGAAAATAGGTCTTCAGTGTTTTGTCAGAGAATTAGTCAGCTGGCTACAATGGGAGGGCAAAAAGTAACTTTCAAATAATTTCTTTGTTTTCAACTTTGCTTCTCATCCCCATCCTCCAAGGTACCTTGTGCCTTCAAATCCTTGAGTCTTTTGGGGGTTCTGGAAGGCAAAGATAGGCGTTCCAAATTTGTGACTTTTTCTGTGACGAAGAATGGCTGTCAGAATTGTGCTACCTATTAAGTATTAAACAAAACAAAACAACACAAAGAGGAATACACTTAATTTTTCCCTTCAGGTAAAGGAATGAGAAACTGCTTAAAACATACAAACAAGAAACAACCAACTCACGCTACCTACCACTGAGAGAGCATTTTGAAAATTGCTGTCTGGAAATTATATAATGATTATGTTTTAGCTAAATATATAAGAATCTCCTAAAAAACTCTTATCTGCAATCAGGCCTACTTCTTCAGCACTTAATAAGTTTTAACCTTGGGTCAACTATATGGGAGCCTCCCTAATCCCTAATCAGACTGTTGCCTGAGAACAACTATATAGCAACTCAAGTTTAATCAATGTTGTTTTACTTCGGGAAATTTTTTCAACACATCTACTGAATGCTTAATTTTGGTTCTTCTACTTTTCTAATAGCTCTTATTTTCTGATTATTCATTTTCTGTAGCATCCTCTTATTTCATAGATGCAATATATTTTATTTCTGAGAATCATAGCTTCTTTTTAGAGTTAAGATTTTAGAGTTAAGATGAAATCAGAAAAGCAGTTAAATTTGAATTTCAAATAAACAACTTTTTTTCTGATATGTCTTATATGGCAGTTTATCTCAAATTCAAATTTACCTGGGTGTCCTGTAGTTCCTTTTTTTGTGTGTATGTGTGTATGGGATGCTGGGCCTAATATTTTTGTTTGCTAAATTTAGCAATCCAACATTTAAAGGAGGATTTAAAGAAATGTATCCTAAGAAGAATGTGACCAATATAGAAAAGCTGAGTTCAAAGAAGGAACTGGGCTTTGAATCAAAACATTCAAGTCACTGGGAAAGTCTACTTCACTATCAGGTAGGGAACGAGGGGCCCAACACTATGTATCACACTTTATTAAAAGTCCCCATGGAATGAATGTATTGGCTGGAGCCAATAATAATCCAAGCCTGCAATTAATAGACATTACAGTTCTCCATGTAGTGGCTGCTCCCTCAGTTGTGTCACCAGAGCTTTACCACTGTCAAGCCATTTGGTTACTCAGGGTGCAATCATGAAGCCAATCTAGGGTCTTTCTTCTTTTTATAAGTTTTTTGGTGCAGGGCCAATCTAGGGTTGGTCTTGATAGAATATTAACCATACTCTTGAGCGGATTCTTATTTGGATACCCCTTGGAGTTACTGCTAGTAGACCATTGCTTTTAATACTTTGTATAACACCAGTATAATACCTGGAATGTCAGGTCCCACAGCTAATACCATAGATAGAGGGGGCAATAATAGGTATGGGCTTTTCAGATAGTCAAACAATGGTTTCAGTTGCAATCTCATTTGATATCATACCAGCCTGGTTTCTCTGTATATTCAGAACTGTTTTTATCTTGTTCAGTCAATCAGGATCCTGAGTCTTTTCCTGGAAGATTACTGGTTTAGGTAGGGCCTAACTCCCCCAAATGATCCCAGGAATTTTCATACTGTATCTTCCTCAATAAGCTGCCCAAATTCTGGTCATCTTTCTTTTATGAACCAACCCTAAACCGCTGCTAACATTTTTAACTAATTCCACACTTGTTTAGAAGCAACCCTCAAGTGCTGTCTTCCTGATTTTTAAAAATCAGGCATTTATTTCCCACATCTTATTGAGAAAAGTTGGTCAGTTCTATCAGCTCACAGGAAATGGGTGGCTGTCAAGTGTCAGGTATCTTTGTCCTGTCCCTTTCTATCTTGCTCCCAAGTAGATAATCTCCCTGCTGCAGTCAATTAAAAGGAAGGAAGAGCTCAGTAGACTACTTAAAATTATCAGACTTGAGCAAGTAGCCATTATTAAAACTGCCAAAGATACAAGCACTTTCTTTTGGCAATAGCAAGTTAACACACAAAAATACCTGGTAGCTGGTGCTTGCTCATGTAGTTCCCTTAGTTTCCCTAAGTCTAACTGATACTGTTTCTTGGTGGACTACTACGCCAGAAGCATACACGAAGTTGTTCCATGAGGTCTGAGTTTATCTAGACTTTTCCATATACCCTAGCCTCCTAAGCAAAATGTTTCTAGCCTGACGTGTCTTTGCCTTGTGTACTTGGTGTATATAGCTTAAATCTGCATTTTGCTGCTTTTCTTGCATACCCCTTTTGGGATTGATTTGTTGGAATGTTCCCTCCACATGAAATCTCCATGACACTTTGGACAGCTGCTCCATTTAATTCCTTCATTTGACCCTCCAACTACAAGCCATTTTCAAATATTTGAAGGGCCTGTTTATGGATTAGAAGCATAGGCTTCTTTAATGGGACACCAAAGAAATGGCTCGGAGCAATGTACGTTGGTTCATACATTTAAAACTAAATTTTTTTTTGTAGTACTTGGCATTAATTCCAAGTATGTTCCACCTCTGAACCATATCTCCAGTGCTTTTTTTTTCTTTTGAGATAGGGTCTCACTCAATTGCCTAGGTAGGCCTTAAACTTGTGATCCGCTGGGTTTAACCTCCTGAGTTGCTGGGTTTACAGGTGCGTGCCATCACACCTGGTTAACACTATTTCTTATGCGCAGTATATTATGTAGTTTTGCATTCCTGGTGTCTGGACCACAGTAGGTACTCCTTCATACTATTAGATCAGTCACTAAATTTCTTATATTTAAAAACTAATGGGATGCTCTAAAAGACATTTCATTTTCTAACACTGGAGCAAAAAGTGGAAAGTTAGTTTTAAGGAAATTTATGTACCAGTAGGAAAATAACCCAAGTGACTTCTAAGGTCCTTAACTACTTTAACAATCTAATATCAGAATAGTTTTCCTAAGAGAATAAATGTTTAGATGGATAGGTGTGGATATTATAGGATCTCCAGGAAGAAAATCCCCTGTAGAGTACCTACAGTATCTGTCTGCCTCTGGCCATGCATGAAAATTTTTTTTCCTTTTCTTAGGAAGTGGATGAGACTAAAAGACCAAGTTCAAGGTATCTGGACTACTTCAACAAAAAGGCTGCCTCTGCACTGAGAGCAAAAAAACCCTTTAAATAACTTATTAATATCCACGGGTTTAGAAACCTTGTTTCCTCACTTCTTTGATAACTATTTCTATAAAGAGTGATAAATTTGTCTTTCTTTATCCTAACTATGGTGACTACATTTAATCAGAGGCCCACACAGGAAGAATGTAAAAGTGGTACATTCATCTCCAACCCCAAATCTCTGGCACACAAAAGGAAGCAAAGGCTTAAGGCTTATTCAGGTACTTGTTATTTTGTACAACCTGAATTACTTAAAATAAAGAAACTAATGGGTTCAAATTTGGGCTTTGCCTGAATGAGATGTTTTATTCTTCATGTGTTTCTTCTCTAGATGCCTCGTCAGATACTACATAGATATAGATAAGTCTGTCTACTAACTCCATTCAATACTTATGTAATGTTGAATATGCCTTTTGCCAAGCAGGATCTATTTCATTTGTGGAGGATAAATGACCATACTCTGTTCCACATGTACAAAGCTGTTGGTTTATTCAGCTGCCAAGCTGGAGAAAGGCTTCTCTTTTGGAGTGAACTGCAAAAATGCATTCACAAGCAAGGCACTTTTACATACTCACACACACACACATACATACACACAGAGGAACATGTTGTGGATAAACAACATATTTTAATTTTCAGACCTCTTTCCTACCTCCTCCCACATTTACCCCTTAAAAAAAAAAGGGAGGAGAGAACAGTTTTTGTAACATTTAAAAAAAAACCAATTTCACAGAACATCTATATAGGGACAGTTTCTGATACATTCAGTTACACTAACAGTATTATGTGGTTCCAGGTCAATAATTCCCATGAACAAATTTTTTTTTTCTACTTACTGTAATACCTTTATTTTCCCCCTTAAGACAGGACAACTAAAGCTCAGTAGAAATACTTATTAGGTTATAAACATTGTTCGCTGTCCTTAAGCTTGTTATGTATTTACAGAATTTGCGATTGCATCACTGCTTCAT